>JAKSZT010053846.1:2426401-2487496 GCA_026826555.1 Tolypeutes matacus
AAATGAGGGAATCTGAATTCCTAGCCTGGAGAGCTCTGCCACAATCTCCAAGGGAGCAGCAATAGTCCTCTGAGTGCAGGGACAGTGTCTGTCAAAAGAGGATGACCCACTGATGTGTTCTTTTTATTGACGACTACCCTTTTGATTCTTTGCTCTTGTAACTGAGACTTAGCCTGCAGTTGTGGGGTGCCTCAGGGTTGCCACCTGGGAGCCTCCTTGTTGCTCAAGTGTGGCCTCTCTCTAAGCCAAACTCAGCATATGATTGCATTACCTTCCCCCCAACGTGGGACATGACTCCCAGGGATGAGCCTCCCTGGCAACGAGGGATTAATACCAAGTGCCAACTGGCAACACAACTGGAAAAAGACCTTGAATTAAAGGGGGAAAAGGTAAAGACAAATGAGTTCAAGTGGCTAAGAGACTTCAAAGAGAGTCGGGAGGTCATCCCAGAGGTGACTCTTACGCACACCTCAGTAGGAGCTCATAGAACATCTAAATGCCTATCACCCCACATAGAGGGGCTTCTGAGAGCTCTGGAGACACCCAGGTCCTATATAAGTGGGGTTAGACCCAGAGACTGATGCCTTATCAGTGGGCTCTATTTTGGAATCTGTGCTCCTGAGCGTGACAGAATTGGACTCAAATAAGTCCTCTCTGAACATAGTTCATCAGTCCCTTCAATTCAAACCTATATGTGATGCTGAAGTTCTTAGGTATACTTCCAGCGACTGGAGCCTCTGGCCTACCTATATGCCAGGTGTGCATGGAATCTCAGTGGAGCTGCAACTCCTACCCTACAGCTCAATGGACTCATTCAAGTCACCTGGCAAGGAGACAACGATGGGCAATGGCCATCCCAGGGAATGGAGAGGGCCTGCATCTGCAGGCAGGATCATCCCACCCACCATATCCATGGGATATAAGCCCTCTCTCACTTGGAGGTGGAGTGGACATCACCATCCCAGTCCCCTCAGGATTGGGGGAAGAACTATGGACTAGAATGGACTTGATGGTATTCTGTTGTTCACCTGTGGTGATTCTAGCAATGGAAGAAATTATAACAATGAGGTGGAGCCAGTGGCCACTAGACACTTTTGGGGCAGGGAAGGGACGAGCAGTTGAAATACAGGGGCTTCTTTGGGATTTGGAGGTTGTCCTGAGTACCTTTGTGGCAACGGATGTAGGCCATTTTAAAATAGCACATACCACTAAGAACTGTGTGGGAGAGAGTGTTGTCTATGGGGTGAACTGTGGTCTATGGTTGGTGGAAAGGCCCCAGGATGTGTAAGTCCATTGAGGGTGGTGGGCCACACTGTGGGAGATATTTGTGTGGGATGTGGTGGGAGGTGTGGGAGGTGGGCAACATGGGAATCCCAGTTGGTTCCATGTAATATTTTGGGTATCTAAGTACCTCTTAAAATATATTTATATATATATACATAAATAACATTTTTGTAAGCAAATGCACATATATGCATATACATTTTTATATCATTTTGCAAATATTGGTATGTATTGTGAAAATTTTGATTTTTACCCACAATTAAAAAAAAAAAAAAAAAGAGTGGATTCATGTCTTTGGGTAATGATAGCATAGATTATTTTGTTTTCTCCTATATAATTTTCTATTTTCTGCTATTTTTTTTTTGCATTTGTGTTTCATGCATTCGTATTATTTTCCTAATCAGAAAAACAATCATAACTATAAACTAATTTCTCTGGTTATAAAACATATTAATGCAAAATATTTTGATAGAAATAAAATAATATACTCCAAGGTCTAATGCTGTTCTTTTAACATTGTTTTTGGTGTTTAACTTTTATGTGCAATATATCTGAGTCCTCCAAAATGGCACTGATCACTTTTTAAGCACTTCACCAATATGCTTTTTTCATCAACATTTCAGAATTTTAGAAGCAATATCCTTCTTTGACTTAAGAAAATAATAAAGTTCAATGTTTAATCATCTGCTATCTCATAGGTAGTAAATAATTTAACTCTCTAAATTTTTTATTTTGAACATTCTATCATTTGCCTTCTCTTAACATCTCTACCACAGATATAAAATATAATCTATCCAGCTAATAGAAGGTTTTGCTATGAGCCCTCCCTCCCTTCCTTCCTCTCTTTCTTCCTCTCTCTCTCTTCTGCTCTCTCTCTCCTTCTCTCCTTCTCTCTCTGCTTCTCTCTCTCCTTCTCTCTCTCTTTCTTTCTCTCCTCTCTTTTCCCCTTCCTTCCTTCCTTCCTTCCTTCCTTCCTTCCTTCCTTCCTTCCTTTCATAAAATGAAACATGAAGCAGAAAAAATGGAAAAACTAAAGAAAAATATAAAGGATGAGACTTTCTTGCTGCTGACGAAAAATATATCTTTCTCCATAAAAAGATTTATGCATGTTAAATTACAAGAAAAAAGAATCTATGTATGCCACCACAAATTTTTATGAAATTTCAGAATACCAATTTACAGAAAGGAATACTTATAATATTTAAGGTGGAACACAAAGGAAAAAAATTGATAGATTACCTATTAAAGCAAAATACAATAGCATAAGATATTTCATCACTAATGCTAAATGTTAGTGAACAATGTAGAATTCTCTCAAAATTCCAAACAAGAATGACTTACCCAGAATCCTGTACTCAGCTGAGCCAAACTATTAAATAAGAATGAAGGAAGAATAATATTTGCAAGCTTAGGATGCATCCTATCCTGGGGAGAATAATATCTAATTGGCTTTGTACAGGGAAAAAAATGTGGAAAATTAAGAGGATATTGGATTCAAGAAACAGTGGACATTAGATGATGAAAAAGATGAGTATAAGTCCCAAGGTCTGTGCTAATAGCCCTTCAGCAAATGACATGATTAGAGAGTGTGATGATCTTAGTGAAATGGTGGAGAATACATGATTCCCCTCTGTGAGAAAGAACAAATGCACTTAGAATATCCATTAAAAATGCTCTATCAGGAGCTAGTGTAGCTGAGTGGTTGAGCATGTACTTCACATGTACGAGGTCCTGGGTTCAATCCCTGGTACCTCCTAAAAAAATGCTATACCAGAGAATAATGACCCAACTATGATGAAAACCAAAAAGTGGCATGATTTTGAACAAATGTTAGGAGAAAGAATACACTAGACTTTAATACTTTGATATATGTTCCTATAGGACGCTGTTGCTGTGAAAGTATTACTTCCCTTTTCCTACAAACCTAGTAAATTACTAAATGGTATTTATTAATACTAACAACATAAACAGTTTTTAAAATCAAATTTGAGACAAACAATGAAGTTTAAATCTGAATTATAGGACAGACAGAAAAAATGCTGTAAGCTTTGACATTGTGGAAATAATGTTGTAACTGAAAGAATCTAAGCATTAGAAGGAAGAAAAGAAATGAAACAGTGTAGGGATGCTAAATTGTACATCTTTTGTAGTGGGGGGGGGGAATCAATTACACTGTTCAAAGTTTAATGGATTAAAAGTAAATGTGACCAAGAGACGTATAAGGATAAAAATACAATGAGACATAAGGAGTAGTTGGAGGGGACAAAACTGGCCCAAGGATGTGAGAAAATCCTCCTCTTAGAACAGGGATGGATTAAGTAGATCTTCAATTTGGTACATCAAGAAATGGAATGATAAAGATATGTAGAAAATCACCAGAAGAACGAAAGAAGAAATACCACAAATTACTTCCAAGGGTGTCTTAAGACTAGAGAACTTTTTCTTTCATCCTCATTTGTACTTGTTGGACATTTTATTTTCAAATACAGGCTTAACTTTACTAAAAAGATTGTTTATCCACATGCGAATTTGGATCATTCGAGGCAAACTTCTTTTTATATCCTCTTTCTCTTCCTTTAGTGAGATATTTTCCTAATTATCCAGCAGATTCAACAGACGGCTTTTGTTCTGCTGTTTTGTTTTGTTTCATTTTAACCATCCTGCATAGGTTTGTTGACCTTTACTTGGGTCTGAACCGTATCAACTGAAGCTTCTTGCCCCTGCTGAGTGAGCTGCTGTTTTCCAATTTTGCACAGAAATTCTAGGGCTTGTGGCATTGCAAGGTATCAGCAAACCTAGCAGAATCGCTCTTAGTTTTTCTGGGATTCAGGAAGATACTCCAGGGCAAATGGAAATATTTGTGTACTTTATCAGAAATAGAAGGTCAAAATTTAACAATCCCTGAACAACAGAAAACATAAATTACCAGAAGACAAATCAGAACGTAACAGAAACAATTTTCAAAACAGCAATGGCAACAATTACAATTAAAGCTATCATTTATTGAGCCCCTGTACTGTGTCAGGTAAATAATAAATGCTTTATCTACATAACCTACATAAATATACCCCCCCACACACTTTGCCACCATTACCACCACCACTACCACCACATTTAAGCTTTACAAATACTCTAAATATTTTGACTTTTGCATTATACAAGTATATATATGAAACTGAAAGAGAACAGAACAGGTAATTTCCTCAAAGGCACACGACTAGTAAATTCCAGGTCTGCCTGTCTCCATTAGGAGCATTTGAAGGAAAAGAGTGAAAAACACACAGAGCATCTGGGCCATGATAAGGAGAAATGACAGCATCGCCCATTCAAAAACTTCACAAAAACCTGGGAGCCTCATTGGAATAGCTCTCTTCATCCCCTATGTTCAATCAGCAAGTCATGTCAGTTCTGCCTCCAAAGTGCGGCGAGGAGCCAGCCAGTTCTCGCAGCTCCACTGTCAGTGTTACCCTTGCTTCCCTCCCTGGCTATAGCAACCACCACCGCCCAGTTTCCCTGCTTCCACGTTTGCCTCCACTCACACCCATTCTACAAAGAGCAGCTGGAATAAACTTTTCACTATGAAAATCAGATCAAATCGCTCCTCTGCTTAAAAGAGTTCCAGGCTTTCTTTCTACACTTAAAATAAACATTTACACTTTAGCATGATTTACAAAGCTCCATGTGATTAGACACATATGTGCCAGCATCTCCCTTGCTCTCTAGGGTCCACCCACAGCAGCCTTTGAGTATTATCTCAGAAGGGTCTCCCTAGCCTATGAGGCTGTGAACTTCAACACGGAAGAGGAAGCAACTGAAAAAGGCATAATAGAGATCACAGGGCACAAAGGAAGCTGGCTGATCTTTTCTTAACTCCAGAGAGCTCATTTTAACACCTGAAATAGTGCTTTCTCACCCTAGTCTGCTTTCCATAAATTACTGTTCAGTGGAGGGTATAGAATCCTCCATGGTTAAAATAAGTTCTTCTGGCAATTCATTGAAATTGCAGCTTTAAATCCTTCCCGATCCCCACATTTTACATCCCTGCATTGGCCAAACTAGCCGTCACAGAGGTAGCTCCAGGAAACTTCTAGAAGTGTGTTGTTTCCTTATTTCTGGATATTTTCAGATTGAAATCATGGTACCTGTAAACTAAAAATAGGCGTATCCAATTGGCATTTTGAAATCATACATATCCTCCAATAATCTGGGTTATGGCCTACAAAGGAAATGGAAAGTTTGTTTTCCAAATATATCCTTCCAAAAGACGAATTATAAGCAAAACTCACGTGCTTCTTATTTCCTTTATGATAATAAGTAAAGGCAGTAAATTGTCCTTAATTAACCTTTGGGGAACCTTTTGAGTTTGCTTACTCCTCTAGTATATCTGAATATGCCTTTTACCATAAGAGGTTTTAAAAAGTATTCTCCCGGGGGTGGATGTCGCTCAAATGATTAGGTATCTGTCTCCCATATGGAGGGACCTGGGTTTTGATCCCTGGGACCTCCCGGTAAGGAAAAAAAAAAAGTATTCTCCTGCTATTGTTTCTCTCACCTCCCATCTCTAATCATGAATATTAAGATGAGGTTAACAAGTGCAATTCGTTTAGTGGTTTCAGTTTTGAAAGGTATCTAGATTTCCAAAACTTAAGTTCAAATCACCCCTCAACAATCCGCATATTGCAACTATTTGAGGGAGATATATTGACCTGTGCCTAACATCTAAGCTTCTTCAAATTCTTTCTCAAATTCACTTATTTAAATTGCAATCACAAAATATGCTCCCCAGAGGATGCTTAAATACACTTATCTTTGAGAACCACTTTACTCCCATAAATGGATGTGAATTCTCATCTCCAAATGAGCCAGAACTCCATATACTGAATCAAGAGACCCCTTAATTGCAAATCAGTGGATGGAATTTTTTCCCAACCCATTCTGGTTTTAAAGCATATCTGTCACAAAGCAATTTGATTACTCTAATTTCTATGTAAGAAAAAATTGCCTGCATTGAAGAAAAGAAATCAGAGGTAGTAAAAATCAGATTGCCAATTTCTCCAAGCCCTGACAATGAAAAAAAAATTAAATATGAATGGCAAAAGTTGATGTTTTATTGTTCTAATTTGAAATTTTTACTAGTGATTTTGAACCTCTTAATCTTTATTGGCCATTTGTATCTTTTTAAAAATAAAATTGTAAGATTTGTTCTTTATCCTTGTTATTTTTCTTTTTTATACTTTTAAAATTACATTTTAAGAACTTTTTGCATGTTTAATATACTACCTGCTTACCTTCCACTGTCTTCATAATTTCCCCAGGTTTTGTCACTTAGATTTATGTTGTTTATGAATACAAAATATCTTTAAACATTAGAGTCATGTCTACCTACATGTTGCTTAATGTTTTCAGCTTGAATCATTTGCTTTAGCAAGGCCTTAGTGAAGAATTTGACAGCTAGCTCTCAGTCTCCCTTTCCCGATTCCCATCACCATCCTTGGTGTCATCAATGTCTAGATGGAAAATTCCTCATATTTTTATCTTTATCCACCTACTCCATTAACCATACCTCTGTCCTTTTACTCACTTACAAGGGGAACCTCCTCTGCTATCATTTTCTCGTTCACTCCCAATACCTTGGATCTCCAGAACACACATGGCCACAGGTCCTTGGCCATGTGTTTCTTCTGATGTACCACACCTTTTGCTAATAAACTTACAATAAATGGTCTGTCACTTCTCTGTTTTGTCCCAAAGTCGTCACATCGTCCATACAGTTACTTTGGAAGAGTTACTTCGTCTAAAGCTAATTGCTTTATTTGTCTTTGACACCCATCCTCAGGTCTCTCCCAAGAATCTAACTCTTCTTTTTATATTTACTTCAACTTTCCTCTATTTGGTGTCCCTTTTCATCAGGTATTTCACATGTACAAATGCTTATGTCCCTTTTATGTGAAAACTACATATTTAGTAAATAATTATTAAAGATTATGAGTCATGAACTTTTCCAGGAATAGTGATCACTAACGTGCAAGACATAGATCCACTCTCAATTTGTATTCCAGTGTGAAGAAACAGTTAATAAGCAAACTCATGTATACCAAAATGTATTACAAAGAATTGATTAGTGTTATGAGAGAAAATAAAGGTCAGTAAGGGAAAGAGAAGGAGAGGGGTCATGACCAACCATGTCAAATATAGTTGAAAGACTATGATGAAGACTAGAATAGAGCTTCCTTAATTTCAAATATCTATATGTCTATACCTATAGCTGTAACAGATTAACATGTCCTTAATCTTAACCCAAATCCTATGAGTATAAGCCTATTAAAAACAGGACCTTTGGAAGATGTTATTTTTAGTTAACTATGGCCCAACAGAATCAGATGGGTCTTAATCCTACTCCTGGCAGCATTATAGAGAGAAAGCCACTGGGAGGAGCTGGAAACAGGAAGTGGGAACCCAGAAGAGAAATGAGAGGACGTCATCATGTGACTGGAAAGCCAGGAACCAAAGGATTGCCTTCAACCAGAATGCTACCGACCCAGGGAGGAAACAAGTCTTTTAGCCTCTGAAACCATGAGCCAATAAATTCCTACTATTAAGCCAATCCATTGTGTGGTATATATCATAGCAGCCTGGAAACTAAGACAATAGCTGTGTCAATATCTGCATTTATATTGACAAAAGACCGTTTTTATTTCTCTTGTATAAGCTGCCAGCCTTACTTGTCTGTATCCCCTACTGGCTCTTTCCCCAATCCTAACTTGAAACCAATTTTGCAGCTATGGGATTGTAGATACGAACAACTGGGACTTCAGGGAAAAAATTCAAAAGGTTCAGAAACAAAAAGGGAAAAAGACAACTTCAGACCCTAACTATTCTACATATCAAACTCTACCCCAGCCTTCCTCTCCCCTCTCCTTCTCATCCCTGCTACCCAGGCACTGAGAGGGCTTAAATAGTAGGCAGTTCCTTATCTCCCTCCTCCTCTCTCCAAAACCTTTTAGATTCCAAGTGGCCTAATTACTACAAAGGAAAACATTCAGAAATCATATTGTCAGCCACCCCAGTGATGAACCTCCTTACTACCTTCCAGGTCTTTTCTTCCACCTCACTCCCAGTCCTTAAAAAGCCGGCTGTCCTTTGTTTCAAGAGTTGAATTCTACTCTCTACCTTGCTAAAGCAGTCCCAAGAATAAAGCCACCCTTCACTGTTTAATATCCGTGTAGTGTTTCTTTGACAATATCTATGTCTATGTCTATGTCCATGTCTATATCTATATCTATTTCTGTATCTGCATCTGTATCTGTATCTATCTCTATCTCTATCATCTATCTATCTCTATCTGTATCTCTATCTCTATCATCTGTCTCTCTCTCTATTTCTATCTCTGTCATCTATATCTCTATCAACTATCTCTATCTCTATCTTTATCTCTGTCTCTATCATCTGTCTCTCTCTATTTCTATCATCTACCTCTATCTCTATCCTCTATCTCTATCTCTATCATTTATCTATCTCTCTCTATCTCTCTCTATCTTTATCTCTATCATCATTCTCTATCTCTACCATCTATCTCTATCATCTTTCTCTATTTCTATCATCTATCTCTATTTCTACCATATATCTATCTCAATATCTATCATCTCTCTCTCTCTTTATCATTTATCTATATCTATCTATATCTATATCTACATCTATATCTACATCTACATCTATATCTAATCCATATCTATATCTATCTATCCATCTACTTTTAATGGCTTTTTCCACTCTCACTTAATATCAATGATCACTTAGATTAATCTCTTAATTGCTCACTTTTCTTTCATGAGCTTACTCTCTCTACATATTCTCCAGAGTGAAGCGAGCCCTTTTCCCCCCAAAAGTCAGTATCAATCACTTCTCTAACCTTTTTAAAACCAGTCAATATCTTTCTGTTTAGCTAATAAAAATGCCATGGTTGATACATTGCTAAAAACATCCTTTAAATCTGTCAAATACTTCTCTTTCCAGTCTCAGGACACTTCCAGCCTGTAAGCTGTCATGGCGACTTACTTGACCTGCATGTGTAAAATTTCTGTGGAGCTGCCCTGGAATTGAAGGTCATGGTAAGGCAGCAACCTCCACAAATGAGGTAATTCACATTGATTAGGGCCAAAGTTGGATTGAGAAAATAGCTCTGCCAGATCCATGAAGGTTCTGTAGTTATCAGCTTGGCTCCAATTTTTCATTTTTATGTCCAAATCAAGTCCACTCCCCTAGAAGTCTCCTCCATTATGTGCTAACCAAACCTCCTATAAATTCCTCTGCTGACTTTTCCCCTAAGGAAGAGTGAGCTGGCTTCTCTGATACGTAGAGACTGTGTTGATGTACTACATCTTTTCTACTTCTGATTATTAGTTACTTTCCGTGGTGACATTTCTCCCTTTAATATCATAATCCAGTCGTGTTTTTGGTCAACCTCACACTTCCAGTTTACCATAATTAAATTAATCTTTTCAAGCTCTTTCTCCATATAACTTCTGAGTCTCCATAATAACTAGGGGATCTGTATGCATTTCCTTAAATTTACTGGTTATGTGTGTTAGATTTCCTCTTAAATAGATCCATTTAATCATTGAGTACAATAGATTTCCCTTTTGATAACTATCACCCAACATGAAGAAAGGGAGGAAGCATATCTGTCTCAGAGATTATTGTAACTTCAGTACACTACCTGGTTTAGAGTTAGCACCAAATTTAAAATTTCTTCTAGAAATTCTGTTTATATTTTCCCCAGTTAAACAGAAAACCAATACCTAATTTAATTTGTTCTCAATAATGGATTTAACTTATTAATTTTTTCCAACATGGTAAACCAGATTTCCTAGCCTCAATTAGTAAACATAGCAAACTTACCAATGAGGTGAAATAAGACTTTTTTTGTTTATTAATAATGTTAAAGATATCTGAACTTCCTTTGGGTATCATTATTCTTTCTCATTCATACCATTTTCCTGTCAAATTCTGATATTTTGAAGTTTTAATTTATTAAGTTTAATGTCTGATATAAAGAGTTAATATTGATCTCCTTTTATATGAAGAATGAATCATATAAATTCCTTCAAATTTCTCATTTGTCATTGGGGACCAGAGTTTATATTTGTGCTGTGAATATGAATAAGATTTATTTTCCTATTTTTGCTTAGTATGTAATGTATTGGTGTACTTTTTATTTATATAACTAAATCTTTTCTAAAATCTTTTATTTGAATATATTTTATTTAGTTTATTTCAGAATTTTAAAAAAATTAGTTTAATTCCATTTAAAAATTTAAATTAATCAATTTATTTCTTTAATAGAAAAATATGAGACTTTAATATAAATCTATCATACATTTATGTTATTTAATGTATTTTCAATAGACTGTCTTGGACATCCAAGTCAATATTTTGTAGGTTTTTCCCCTTTTGTTCACACTTTATAACTCTTCTTTATTTTTATACAGTAAAAGTGGGAAATCTTGCCTTTTTCCTGAATTTAATGGGAATTTTCTATATTTTAATAATTATATATGATACTGTTAAACAGTTTGAAATTTATATAAAGGGGAGACGATAGCGATGGACTGACAGGTAGAGCTGAACACTCTCACTAAAACAATGGAGAAAGAGCCAAAAGTTGTCTAAGGGACCTGCTTTTGGAGTCAGCAGATCAGGACAGTGCTACACAACTCCCAGGAGGTTGAAGGACACAGAGATGAAGAAGCCAAAATGACAAACATGAGTTACCAAACCCCCATGGTGGCCAAAAGGGTTCCCCTCCCCCACCCCCAAGATACTAAGCTGGGTAACACCCCTGCCTCACTGTAGCTGACTAAGAGGGGAACAGACATCTTCCTCCCTGTCAGCTGTTTCAAGGGAAAAGGGAGGAGAGGTCAGGGTGCTTTCCTTCAGTGAATTCTGCCAGAAGAGCAACTTTGAATCTCCAGTCTGGAGATTCAACACAGGAACACAAGAAAGCCAAGACTGAAACACCTCCATGGAAAGGTGTGATGAGTAGTGCCATCTGCTGACTGGTCTGGAAACTGTATGGACACAAACTGCTTGTGCTCTTTGTATCCCACCCCAGAGAGAAACTCTGTGTTCCACTAGTGAGTCTCTGGCCTGATTTTGAAAACTTAAGCTGGGAAATTTTAAAGGCTAAGCTGAACCAAATATCAAAGAAGAGCTGTGGAAATAAAAAACAATAGGCAAAAGAGAGAAATTAGCCATCAGAGTAAATATATGAACATATTCAGATGCCTAAACATCAGCAAAATTTGCAAGCCATACTAGGATATAGGAGACATGACCCAGCCAAATAAACAAACCAAATATCCTGATGAGATACATGATTTAATATAATTAATCAGTGATAATCACACAACTATCCTAAATCACTTCAAAGAATTTAAAGAAAATATGACTAAAGAAATAAAACATATTAAGAAGACACTGGGGAAGCATAAAGAACTATTTGAAAACCTGCAAAGAAGAGGCACAGGCCTTATGGGAATGAAAGACAAGATGGACAAGATTGAAAATACATTAGAGGCACATAAAAGCAGATTTGAATTGCTTGAAGACAGAATTAATGATTTCAAAGTCAGAACATCTGAACTGGAAAAAACAGGAGAGCAGAGAGAGAAGAGAATGGAAAAAATGGAACAGAGTCTCAGGGAATTGAATAACAATGCAAAATGCACAAACATTTGCATTATTGGTATCCCAGAAGGAGAAGAGAATGGAAAAGGGGCAAAAAGAATATTTGAGGAAATAATGACCAAAAACTTCCCAACCCTTATGAAGGACATAAATATCAATATCCAAGAAGGACAATGCACCCCAAATAGAATAATTCCAAATAGACCTCCTCCAAGACACCTACTATTCAGAATGACAAATATCAGAGATAAAGAGAGGATTCTGAAAGCAGTAAGAGAAAAGCAAAGCATCGCATACAA
The DNA here is from genome assembly GCA_026826555.1 of Tolypeutes matacus. Classification (NCBI taxonomy): domain Eukaryota; kingdom Metazoa; phylum Chordata; class Mammalia; order Cingulata; family Chlamyphoridae; genus Tolypeutes; species Tolypeutes matacus. The sequence continues at coordinate 2,438,671 of JAKSZT010053846.1, forward strand.
GGGAAACTCAATAAGATTAAGTGCCAACCTCTCATCAGGAACCATGGAGGAGAAGAGAAAGTGGTATGATGTAATTAAGGTACTGAAAGAGAAAAACTGCCAGCCAAGAATTCTGTATCTGGCAAAGCTGTCCTTCAAAAATGAGGGTGAGTTCAAAGTCTTCACAGACAAACAAAAATTGATAGACTATGTTACCAAAAGACCATATTTGCAAGAGATACTAAAGGGGGTGCTGCAGCCCTGAAATGTAAAAACAAGGGCAACAGATTTGGAGAAGAGTTTGGAAATGATGATTATTAGGAAGGGTAAACTAAAGGATAAGAAGACAGACAATAGAACAATATGACAACAGAGAGCCGAAGGACAAAATGGATGAAGCAATTCAAAGTTTTCAAGTAACCCTTCACATATCCAATGAACCCTGAAATATGGAAAGAAGAGCTTTCCTGGGCAAGAACATTCCAGAAGCAGCAGGCGGCACAGAAGATTAAAGAGTGAATCATCAGCAGATCAATTCTCACCAAAGTCAATTCCTGACAATGACTTTTAAAGTAATGAGTTTGTTGCTGTTTGTGCAGCTATTGCTGAGAAACAAAAGACTACTTCAACAAATAAAACAATGGCTATTGTGTCTGCTTCTGACACTGCACATTACACTGTAAGTAAAGCCCGATGAAGGAAAATGCATCGCATGAATTATTTGAATCTGTCTTTTTTGATTATTTAAAGTTTTAGACATAGACATTTATTCTGGAGAAACAGGGCAAAACTCCTGTTTGTAAGATACGTTTATCAGATGAAACATATAAATCTAAATGGTAGCATTACTGAATAGTGTTTGGGCTATGCTTTGATAAATTATGGTTTATACTTAAGATTAGAATTCTGAGCAAAATGTTTTTGATGTATAAATTTAATTTAATCCAAATATATGGCTGGATACATTTTAAAGACACAACCTAAAAAGCAAATTCTTGAATAGTAAAACTCTTGGTCAGTTTTATTAAAATGTTGACTCGTTTACTTTTGTTTTATGTTAAAGGAAATAAGTGATTGCTTTCTCTCCTAGAAATGTACTGCTGTTACTCTTCACTCTGTTTTCCTTCCTTCTGTAGAGTAAGTTTGTCACAAGGCTTAAAGGTTTTTAATATTCATTTTGATTCAAAGTTGTGGTTTTGTTATATATGGAATCTGGTAGTTCAGCCAAAAATGCATGCAGATGTGAACATTCTGAAGTTTCTCTTAATTCTAATTTGTGCTTAAGTTTTGGGCTTGAAAGAAGTTAGAACAATGGTAGTTGCCTCCTTTAGTAATTGTTGGATGTGTGAAGTACTGATAAATTTCACAATGATGCTTTTATTTACTAGATTATTACTGTAGGTAGGTTAGTCCTTACCACAAATAAGTCATTTTTAAATGTGCATTTTTAATGAGTGTCTTTTACAAATACATCATAATAAATTGTACTACTATATTTTTAAAAAATAGGAGATGAGGTGGGAGAGGGAGGAGGGTACATGGGAATCCCTCATACTTTGATGTAATTTTTCTGTAAACTAAAACTCTTTAAACATAAAGTTTTAAATTTGTATTAAGGAAATAATGGTATATTTAATTGTACAAAAATTCTTTTTTATAGCAGGATTATTTTTTCTTTTGCAATTGATATTAAAAGTTATATTAATAGATTTCTTAATGTTGATCCATCCAAGACTTCTTAAAATACTTTCTATTTAATTATGCTATATTTTACTTTAATATTCTCCTCATTCTATTTACTATTCACCTTTTGATTTTTAAATGTGTGTTTAGAATATGTTCTTGCTGTTTACCTGGGCAAACATACAAGTCATGCTCTTAAACTTTTTCAGAATAATTCCTCCAAAACACTTATCTATAATTTCATGAATCCCATTTGTATTAGTGCACCAAAAAGTGTGCTGATGCAAACTACCAGAAATCTGTTGGTTTTTATAAAGGGTATTTATTTGGGGTAGAAATTTACAGTTACACGGCCTTAAAGAGTCCAACTCAAGGTACCATAAGAGGTACTTGCTCACCCAAAATCTGTTGTAATATGTTGACACAAGATTGCTGCCAATATCTGCAAGGGTCCAGCCTTCCTCTTTCCTCTTAAGTTTTGGTGGGTCTAGCTTCTTCCAAAGCAGGGCAGGTGTAGGCTGGCATAGAGCTCATCTCTCTCCCTGGGGTAGTTTCTTTCTGGGTCAAGGTCAGCTGTGAACTATCAAGCTCATCTCTCTTCCCGGGGCCACATGATCCTGTGTGTATCTCCTCTGTGTGTCTACTTTTGTGTGTGAATCTGTTTTATCAGCCCACCAAGTGGGCTGGGACTCAACACTGAGTCACACTCTCATGATGTGTTTGAACCAAAGCCCTAATCTTAACACAATTTAATCAGATGTCTCAGCTGAATCTAATATAATCAAAGGGTTATCATGCAGCGCAGAGGAACAGACCAGTTTACAAATATAATCTATATCTCTTTTTGGAATTCATAAATAATATCAAACTGCCACACTCCACTTTCTGAATTTCAAAAAAAAAAAGACATCACAATATTCAAAACAAAAATCTTAAATCAGTAACCATGCTAAGTACAAAATCATATTTCAATCAGTTTGTAGAAATACAGTTTGCTTTGGGGCAAAGTCCTCTCTGGCTGTAGACCTGTGAATCTTACAAAAAAATTAATCTGCTTCCAATATACAAAGTAAAAACATTTGCATTACCATAAGGAGAACCTGGGAGGGAAACATGAGCCATAAGTCCAGAAGAGTTCTGAAAAATCTGCAGAGCATACTTCATTAGATTTTAAAAGTCTGAGAATCATTCTCAAGATGATGGTTTCTTCTCCCTGGGGCCTCATGGGGACCCACCCTTTCCATAGGCTTGCCCATTTTCTTGGTTTCACCCTCATCAAGCATCTCGGAGGTGGAAGCATCTCGGAAGCTCCAGACTTCACCCTCCAAGAACATTGAGGTGAAGCCCACTCCTTCCCCAATCTCTGGGGTACAGTCTCAGCCCCCTTAGTACAGTGAGGTGACAGCCACATTTTTCCTAAGATCTGGCTTACAGGCCCAACTCTTTCAGAGCAATGAGTTGGCAACTGGACCTTCCCTAATCTAGTGAGGGCAAGCCCACCACTCACAGTCCTATTGGGTGTTGACCTCACTCTTCACAACCCTTGGGGAATGTGTTCCACCCTCTCTGTAGACTGCAGCAGCAAAACTTTCTTTGAATAGTGAGCTGGAGCATCACCCTCTTCAATCGCTGGGTCAATCCAACCCTCTCTGTACACATGAGTAAGGTTCCTCTCTTGGCCCAAGGACATGTCTTAATTCTAGATCTCAGCTTCCATAGTTTTCTACTCAAAGTCAGTTTCCCTTCCATATCTCCCCTCCATGTCCCTCTTAGTCCAGGATGACAGTGGTTTTGATCATACAGCTCTTGCAAAATCTTGTTGGTTTAGCATGCAGGAAGCAGGGGTCCAAGTCATCAGACAGTAAGACTTTCCACAAGTCTTTCCTAGATAACTGCATTTCAAATCCTGACTTACAAGTTCCAGGTTTAGTCAATTCCTCAAATGGAGCACTATTGTCTGGGGGCTTGCTTTCCAGAGGCTTGGAATTTCTGGAATCAGTTTCTATTTCCTTTGTGCCCAACAATTCAGTTCTCAGCTTAGGTGTTTCATCTAGCATTTTGCTGTAAGCTGCAAGGGGAAGCCAAGCCACACTTTCCTATTTTTCTTTGGAAAGCTTTTCAGCTAAATGCCCAGGCTTGCCATTTTCAAATTCTGCCTTCCATATAACATCAGGAGTTAATCTTGCTAACCTCTCTGTGACTTTAAAAAACATGATCACCTTTCCTCCAGTTTCCAATTATAGTTTCTTCATTAACTTCTAAGGGCTTATCAAAAATAACTTTAGCTCCATACTACTACCAACAGTCTCTTCAAAACAGTCTAGGCCTTTTCGATTAAGCATCTCACAAGGCCTCCAAAAAACACCCTCTACCCATTTATAAAACCATTGCAACATTTAGTATTTGCAAAAGCACTACCCCACTCCCAGAACCAAATTCTGTATTAGCCAAAAGTGGTGCTGATGCAAAGTACCAGAAATGTGTTGTGCTTTTTTTTTTTTTTTTTTTAAAGATTTCTTTTATTTATTTATTTCTCCCACCCCCTCATTGTGTGTGCAGTATCTGTTTGTTGCGTGCAGGTCTTCTTTTTTTTTGTTGTTTTTTTAAGATGCACCGGGAACCAAACCTGGGACCTCCAATGTGGCAGACTCCAATGTGGGAGGGAGGTACCTAATTGCTTTGGTTCTCCCTGCTACCTGCTCTGTTGAGCCTCTTACTATGTTTTCCTCATGTCTCTTGTTGCGTCATCTTGCTACATCAGCTTGCTGCACCTGCCTGTCATATCAACTCACTGTCTTGCTCATTTTCTTTAGGAGGCACCAGGAACTGAACCTGGCACCTTCTATGTGGCAGACTGGAACTCAATCACTTAAGCCACATCTGCTTCCCTGTTGGGTTTTTTTTAAAGGTATTTATTTGGGGTAAAACTTACAGTTATAAGGTCCTAAAGAATCCAACTCAAGGCACCAGAAGAGGTACTTTCTCATCCAAAGTCCGTTGCCACGTGTTGACGGAAGATGGCTGCTGATATTGGCAAGCGTTCAGCTTTCCTCTTTCCTCTTAAGGCTCCATAGGTCCAGCTGCTTCCTATCTCAGCTGTAGACTGGCATAGGGCTCATCTCTCTTCCCTGGAGCTTGTTTCTTTCTGGGTTCAGCTGCTCTGTTCTCTTCACAAGGTCAGCTGTAAACTATCAGACTCATCTCCCCAGGGCCACAGTATTCTCTGTGTTTATTTTCTGTGTGTCTATTTCCATGTGTGAGTCTGTTTTGTCAGCCCACTAAAGGGGCTGGGACTCAAAACTGAGTCACATTCTAATGATGTGGTTGAATCAAAGCCCTAATCTTAACATAATTTAATTAGATTTCTCAGCTGAATTTCATATAATCAAAGGGTTATCAAGCCCAGAGGAACAGACCAGTTTACAAATATAATCTATATCCCTTTTTGGAATTCATAAATAATATCAAACTGCTCCACTATTTAACCAATAGCAGAAAGCATTGAAGCATTCAATAGAGAATTAATCATGAGCTGACTGTAATTTTGCTCTTTTTAAAAGGCTTATTTGATATAATTGAAAAGAAAACAAATCTAAGAATCCTATTTTCTACCTCTTTTGGTTCTTTAAGCGCATACCTTGTATTGTTGTAGGTTATTAGGAACCAGCAGACTTTAACCACATTCTCTTGGCTTCCTAAAGATTTAATGATGTTTTGTCACCATTTTGACATAAGAAATACCTATTTGACATGAATTATCTGTGATATAAAATTAGCAGTTAAAATAAAGAGATATATCCATGCGAAGATTGTATATGTATCTTTTTATTCTATAAATGAATACACTATCCATTTTATTGAAAAAAAAGTATAAGGATGCACATATATGTTTTTCAGAATTTAACATCATGAAACTCTTTAATTCTCAAGATAGGCTAAAATTTCTTAAAGCATAACTGATATTTTTTCTTCATTTGTAAGATTTGCAGTATTCTGTTCAATAATTTTCATAAATATTTATTACTTATCAATAAGTATTTGATAACCTTTTTTAGCATAGCATTACTCTGTTTTATGATCTTTGTTTCACTTTTTGAAAGTAAATTACAATATCTCCAGGAGCATAGGTTTGTAACACATGCAGTTAGATTACTAACAATCCGATGAATTCCCAAAACTCAAAAAACCATCAGCATATACCAATATTATCACTGAGCTACTGTGCATTCCATGTTTGCTATATTATGAGAGAAATTGCAAGGAACTTGAGAGTAGTGTCTTGCCCTTAAACAGCTTCAAATTATCAAAGGTGTAATTAGGTGTCAGATTACTAAATATTGAAGCAATTTGAAGTAAGGCCTGGGTTTGTCAAGAAAACTTTCATAGAAAATGGAAGAATTTAGGTGAGTCACGAAGAAAATAAAATGGAATTGAAGAAAAACAAAGAAAAGCAAAGTCTATAAGCTGTTTGGGAATAGTGTGGATATGAATGTGAATATTTATATCTAAGTGAATTTCTAGTTAGCTGAGGAACTGGACCTTTCTCAAGACACTGCCATTCATAGATGACACACTATGCACTTCTGGTTCAATTGATGGCTTTTAAAAAGTTTACTGTACATCAAAGACCTTGATCAAACCATCATTATGACTACAGGGTTCAAAATGCAAACTAACTTTAGTTTTAGTGTGAACCACTTCTTTTTAATTTTAACATGACAGTGAAATTTAAGAGGGCTGGATTCCTTCAGGTAATAAATGTTTTTTTCTACTGCCAAATTTTTTTTTTTTTTAAGCGTTCAGGGGAAAATGAGTCCCACATCCTGTTTAGACAACTGTTCATATCAGGTATTAGGTAATGGGAAACTCTAGATCTGAATGTAGAAAAGGGAATGGCATAAAGAAGTAGAGGACACCAACATCAGCTGAATTTGAAATGGCTCCTGGAGGAGCTTCTGAGTATATTCAGCTTTGCTTGAGATTGCACTTATATCCTTTCACTATAATATCTGGCCTTCCCCTGTTGTCCCATTCTCCATGACAGATACTAAATAGCATAGGATCATTTGGAAGAAAAAAATCAGTCTCTTTTTTATGCATATAACTGAATATTAATCTGCAAATTACAGCATTTGTTTCCTGTGTTGGTTCCATAAGGAATACCCTAATGGACTCATAATAGACTGTCATTATCACATCAGCGAAAAAGTAAGGTGCCTTCAGTAGGATAAACTATTACATTACAATTAAGTAAGTCCAGTGAGCTCATTGGCATGGCCACAAAATGATACCCACATGCTTGATTATGAGAATCATAGAAGGGAGTACCAAAATTATAATATTTCTCTATCTCTGACAAGGAGAAATGTCTCAAAAAATATGGATTTTATAGACAAACTTTTTTTATGATTGAAAAAGTGTTCCTTCATCAAACAGGAAAGAAACAATTTGGGGTCTTTTCTATGCATCAAGCATTCATTTCTGAGAGTGCAAATACAATTTAAAATGGTGCTTTTCCTGAAGGAGAAACGCTTACAGTGATGGCAGATGAATTAATGCTGACTATTCACTCTATGTATTGGGCTAAAATTATGTACACGTTCCTATCAGATCCCTCGGAATCTAAAGAGTCATCAAGTGGAGGATATAGAAGGCTTTCTACAGAAAGTATTGGCTGGATTCAGTATCTGAAGATGTGTGGTGATGTTTGTATGTCAAGAGTGATTATCAGGGAAGCGGCTGTGGCTCAATCAGTGGGACTCCCGTTTACCATATGGGAGGCCCCGGGTTCGGTTCCCGGGGCCTCCTGGTGAAGGCAAGCCCGCCCGCACGGCATGGTTGGCTGACCCAGCGAGCACAAGCAGCAAGGGGGGGATAAATGAATAAATAAATAAAATCTTTAAAAAAAAAAAAAAAAAAGAGTGATTATCAGATGGACCTTAATAACTTTCAGTTAGAGGAAGCCAGCATGTCGAAGTTACAAAGCTGAGAGAGGGCATGGCAAAACAGGTGAAGAGCAAGGACTTCTTGTGATAAGTAGAGTATCAGTGGCATCAGGGAAAGGAGGCCCTGAAATAACCAAGCAGTGGAGCTTGTGAGGAAAAGTGGGTGCTAATCTAAGGAGGAAGGTTCTATTCTGTAGGCAAGGGAGGCCACTGAAGGATTTTAGGCAGAGGAATGGCAAAATCAGATTTTTATTTTAAAAAGTAGATTCACAGTCCCTTTTAGTCAAAATCTTTCCCTATTAGTTTTAAAATTGATGATCATCTCCCCAGTTCCAAAGGATCATCTTACAATATTCTTCTCTTCTTTCCTGGTGGTTCAAACAATCTTACAGATATTCTCACTTAATTTTTGTTAAACATCACCATGATTTGGGCTACTTAGCTCTGTTTCTGTGCTTTCAACCTCATGAATCTGGCTGTGCTTTCTACCAAACATATGAAATATTATGGCATTTAAAATAGAATAGTAATTTTGAACTTGAGATAAAATACTCACCTGACTTCTAAAACTAGTGCTTTTACATAATGGCCAAATTGCTTAGAATTCAAGATTAAAAGGAAAAATCAAGCAACTTCTTTTCAGAATCTGTGAAGAGGCACACTTAATGACATCTCTCTGGTACCTGTGCTTTGTGGAAATATGATATTTCAGGCTTACACTTTGCCGATTTGACAATTTATACCTTTCAATAAGAAAGAAAGAGGATGGATTCCTCTGCCCTTCCTCTCTTTGTGTGTACCTTAAGCAAAATACTTGAGTTGCTTATATAATGAGAAGGTTCAGTGATTTCTCTGTTGCTATCTGAATTCATAAAAAGAATAAAAATAAACATCGAAAAGATCTTTCTTATTCAGCCCATTTTGCCAGTTATATCAGCGATGTTTTTAAAATACAAAATATGAATATGGTTTTCTTTGTCACAGTTAATATCTTTTCTTCCCAGACAGATATTGTGCATTGTTGTTTCTCTACCAAAATCTATATTCATTGTCCAGAATTTTTTATGTCCACCACTTTCTATTTCACTTGGTTGATTTGAATACAACATTATACATTAAATTACACTTAAGAATTCTTTCCTCCCTTTGGGGAAATGAGGCTGGGCTTCAAGCTTTTTTGGATATTTGAGCTATAATGGTTCTATGCTGTCTATTTTGACAGAAACCAAAGTTTGAAACCCTGATATTTCTTAGATTAAATTTAACAGTTAAAACTGTGGAGTACTTATTATGAGTTAATTCTGATATAATACCTTTATATATATTAACTTATTTCACCCTCACAACAACCCTGTGAGGGTACTATTCCAAATTTTCTGCATTACAGAGGAGAAAATTGAGGTGCAAAAAATTAAGTAACTTGCCCAACTTCACATAGATAGTGAATGGAGGTATCAGAGTTTACACTCAGAAAGATGGCTTCCGAGTCTGTCCTCTTAATCTTGATTCTAATACTGAAAAATGAACACATTGTCACCTTCTTACTCTCAGATATGCCATTAATCTATATAAACAAGATATAGATCCACATGTCCACGACTCTATAATGTGGGTAATATGGCTGATGTGATCCCCATTCTGCTGATGAGAAATCTCAGAGTCTTCCAGTTGTATAAATCAGATACCCAATTTTTGGAGTCTAACTAGGCAAAGCGTTGTCTCTCATTGCTTCACCTAAGAGGGTAAGTTAAGTTAGATTAAAAACAACAACAACAAAAGAAACGTGCCTACTATAAGCTATGCATTGACCAGGTTTTTAAAAAATAAATATTGGAAGATAATGTGGTTTTCACGTCTCTATACACTTTCTTCATAGTAATTTATGTGCAGACTCTTAACTCAAGATTTTCCATGGAAACTTTGTCTACATCCAAGGAGAATTGTCACATTAATGTCTCTAGACCTAAGAAATGAGACTGTTTGCTTCTTCCTTCCATTGTCTGAAACAAATTCATTATTTCAATGATTATTCTTTGGAATGTCCCATTGTGCAGACACTTTTCTAGTTGTTGGGAGGTGCAATGATGAAAGAAAAACAAGACAAATATCCTTATTGTCATTGGAGCTTATATTCTAGAAAGAGCCTCACCTTTTCACCTATTGGTGACAGACAATAAACAAACAAGCAAAACTTATACTAGACCAGCCAGTGGTAAGTGCTAAAGGTGAAAATAAAAACAAGAGAGTTAGGATAGAGAAAGATAGAGGATACAACTTTAAATATGTTGGTCATTGTGTCTATCACTGAGAAAGTGAAATTGAGCAAAGACCAGAAGGAAGTGAAAAAGGGAGATAAATAGGTACCTGGAGGAAGAACATTTCAGGTGGAGGGGACAAAACATGTGGGAGAATGCTTGTGGTTTCTAGGAATAGCAAGCAGGCTTTGTGGCTGAAACCGAGTGAACAAGGGCAGCAGTAAAAGGGAGTGAGATGGGAATCCATGGAGGGTCCAGAGTACAGGAGTTAGATGACAATTTAAATTTTAAAAGGATCATTCTGACTATGAACTGAGAACTTGCTGTCAAGGGGCAAGAAGGAAGCAGGATGATCTTTTAGGTAGAGCTGTTGCCAAATGCAGGTGAGAGGTGATGGTAGTTCACATTGTGTAGAGGCAGTGGAGGTGGTTATGAGCTTCATTTCTGGATATCTTTTGTGCAGCAAATAAAGCATTCTGTGTTGGCAGGCAGAATTAACAAATTCCCTTTAGAGAATGAGTGAAGATGAGGCCACCTTTTCAGATTTACAAGTGAAAGAAAGGTAAAGAGGATAGGAAGAGCATGTTTAGAAAGGAATATCAGAAATTAATTTTTAGACAACAAATAAATGTGCTATATGATGAATAATTAACCAGCTGGATTCAGTTTCAAACATAAAGAACAACCTAGAATGGCAAAATAATTCTCTAGAAGATAACAAAAAAGTTATATATTGATGAAATATTGTATTAATTGTAGTAGAGATTTTTAACTAATTAAAAAGTTATTTTGGGGTTTATTGGCCCTATTTCCTAATATACACTCTTCTCCCCTACAAAAATCCAGAATTTTTCCTTTTTTTTTTTTCTTTTTTAAACTTGGTATGTGGTATGTAGTCACAAATAGAAAAACTGTGGTTTCTTTTTACAACAAGGCAAAAAAAAAATGTTATTTAGTTGTGCATGTATAATTTTAAACAGATTAGAACTACGGAGGAAGTTAACTTTGTTTGAATGTTTTTATCTTTCCCAGAGTGATACCTCAATACACACGCCTCCTTATCTAATTTTTGGAAATTTCACAAGACATGGGTAAAATTAAGTCAATTTTGTTTGATTTGGAAAAAGGAATAATTAATATTTACTCTTAGGCAGACACACACACACATACTTATGCATTATTTCATCACTAATAATTTACAGTTACATATGCACACATATATACATATATATATACATAAGTGCACACACACACATATATATATATATAATTTGCAAGGAAATTTCCTATGTACTTTCTGAGGTCATTTTTCAATAATTCTTTTGAATAGGCATTAAAGTTATTATCATCTCATTTTTACATAGGTAGAAACTGACTTTAAAATAAAGGGACTTGTCCAAAGTCACCCATTAAATGCTTTATTGAAGCAAGTCTAGAACCCCAGTGTTAAAAGTGTTAATTCACTCCTTCCACAAGCAAATGTTTCCCCAATATATAAATTATGTAATCTCTAATTCTGTCTTTTTATAATAGTCCCATGAATTTTTTTCTTTCTTTTCTTTTCTTAATATGTAAAACATATCTGATGAGCTCATTGAGTTGATTTTTCTGCCCCAGTGGCCATAATGCTACATAATGGATTTTTATATGGGATTTGAAGGTTATGAAATTTGAAGAATTTAATATTCTGGTGCCCCAAAGATACATTATTCCATCACCTGGGTCAAAGCCTTTTATATTGGGGAGTGGATATGGCTCAAGTGGTGGAGTGCCTGCTTCCCACAGGGGACATCCCGGGTTTGGTCCCTGGTGCCTCCTAAAAACAAAACAAAAACCAAGCAAACAAATGAAAAAGCAAACTCAGGGGAGCCAATGTAGCTCAGTGGTCGTGTACTGGCTTCCCACTCTGGGGTTCAATCCCCAGCCCTGGTACCTAAAAACAAAAAACCTCATATACTAACCTTTCAAATTCAGATTTAAAACCTACAGGATTTCATTTATTTTGACAACATAACTAAATTTTCAATACCACTTAGGGTACACAAATGGTAATAAGGAAGTTGTAATTCTGTATTCATCACATCTTAAAATAATTAGTCATCTAACACTTATGTTTACAGGCTATTTCTTCCCTTTATTTGTGTATCAATTAGGTCTCCTTTAGCTTCATAATTCAATGTCCTACAGTCTCCTACTAGTTTTCTTTGCCTTTGAGTAGGACTGTGGCAAAACCAAAGTGCTGTGGAAATATGTCAGCAAAACTGTAACCACTTAGCTTGTTTCTGTGCTCAGACAAGCTTACCGGAGGAGACACTCAGCACACTGATTTTAGAGATGTCATCCATACGCAGTTACTCACCAACGTTTTAAAAAAATGCCATGCATTTTTGCATTCAACAAGCTTTTCATCGTAGTAATAAAATTTTGTGCCTTATGTCACCAGGACTGTTCAAGATTTTTCTTGAAAGATAAGTGGAAGTACTAGGCATGGGAAATCATTCTGTTATGATAATGAAAGAAGCACTGCATTGGAGAAGGTGGGTCATAGCCGAATGTGAAAGTTCTAATACTCAGTATTACTGAGAGGAGATAATAAGGGCACGGTGGACCATTCAGACAAAGTTCAACCCTTGGGTAATGAACACAGAAGTCTCTTCTTTTCCTTTCTTTCCTGAAATTTGTCACCTAGGTATTTTTAGCTCACATCACCAAGAGTGTCTCTGCTCTCTGAGCTACTGGCTCACACTCTATACTGTGGAAAACGCTATTTATTATTGATACCACTATGCATATTCTATGGAATATAAAACACTCTAAATTTTCTACTGGTGCCTTTGGCACAATGGAGAAGAGAACTTTTTAGAAGGAAAACATTGCCTCATCTATAATAAATTAATAACAACTCAATATGTGGTTTTAAAGGTAACTAAATGCATTCTAGCTACTTTCAAAGGGATTTTAGGCTATATGCAATTCACAGCTCTGAAAATTTCATTCTGGGGATTAGCATTTTGATGCCTTCTCCCCTCAGGTTATGCTTGCCCTATCTAAAGTCTTTATATTCTTTTTGAAATTCTGTATATGAACAAACAGGAAATAATATTAACTCTCATTTGTAAAGTATGTTATAGTTTACAATCTTTTGTTTTATAGTTTGCCTCCATTTCTCTTGTTATCTGCAGAGAAATATTATAGGATGGCTTATTATTAGCCCCATCTTCCCAGGTGAGAAAACTGAGTCTTGGAAAAGTTGTATACATCAGGTCACTCCATGCACCACCATGCCCAGGATGAAACATTTATTTCTGAGCCCATTTGAGTTTTTTGTTGTTGTTGTCCCAGCTTCTGTTTGTCTATTTCCTCTCTGCACAGTCTCTTAAGATGGATGTTTCCTTCAGCCCATCTGTTCCTTGAGCTTGCCTTCTTAAACTTTGCTCTGAGTCTATTTCTGTACCTTCTGGCTGCACTTAGCTCACTCACACTATCCCCATTCTTGGTGCACAAAATGAGTGAGATGGAAAATCAAATATAAACCAAGAAAAGATGAAATAGCTCCCTGTCTCCGCATTGCATTCTTCTCTCTTCAGAGCCATATTAAAAGAAACTGGAACTACAATATTGCTGTGCCTCTTTCTGTAGGGCAAAACAGAGGTCACAAAGTCTTGGGTTTCTGTCAATTTTCTGGCATCTGCTAGACGGTTAACATTTTCTAATGATATCAACCACTCTGGTTCTCATTCTCCTCATAGACAATGTTGATAATAATATCTCATTTCCTGACAAAACTATTATGAGGAACAAATGATTTGTTAAAGTGTGTATTTTCGCTTTCTAAAGCCCTATGTAAGAATATATCAGCTACTATAATTATCGTTAGCATGGACTTCCTTAGAGCAATCAGTGGCAACTGCTTATTGCTAATTAAAAACACATTTGAAGCCACAATGAATATATGGTTTCTCTGTGGAAGGTTTGATCTTTCAAGAACAAATTCAAGTATGTGAGAAATTTAATTGTTTTCTTTAAAGCAATTTCAGTTTGAACCTGTGCCTCATCCCACCAGATGGGTAGGATATGTAATCTTTGCTGTTAATGGTCCTCTTACTCCAAGTTTGCTCACAGGTAACAAAGTGTTAAGCTGTGCCCAAGGATTGGTGTGGTCCCTTTCATTGCTGATACATTTATGGTTGTCCCACTCATGTGTCTCTTCCACCCTTCACAAAGCAGGTTCAATAGCTGTGCTGTTTCCTGCCATGCTTGGGATGCAAAAATCTTTAAGATGCCTTAGAATCCAAATACCTTGGATCGAGCTGCCCTAAATCTATGAGGAAGTCATCCCCCAGAGGTCTTAAATGCAAAACTTTCCTTAATCAACTTAAAGAACTGAAAAAAAAATAGGACTAGAGAGGTAAAGGATATTAAGAAGACACTGGGTAAGCATAAAGAACAATTTGAAAGTCTGCAAAGAAAGTAACAGATCTTATGGGAATGAAGGACATGATGGATGAGATTAAAAATACATTAGAGGCACATAAGAGCAGATTTGAATTGCTCAAAGACAGAATTAGTGATTTTGAAGACAAAAAAGCTGAACTAGAAAAGACAGGAGAACAGAAAGAGAAGTTAATGCAAAAAATGGAACAGGGACTCAGGGAATTGAATGATAACACAAAACGTATAAACATATGCATTATTGGTGTCATAGAAGAAGAAGAAGATAGAAAGGGGCAGAAAGAATATTTGAGGAAATAATGAATGAAAACTTCCCAACCCTTATGAAATAAATAAATATCAATATCCAAGAAGGACAATGCATCCCAAACAGAATAAATCTGAATAGACCTACCCCGAGAAACTTGCTATTAAGAATGACAAATATTAGAGAAAAAGAGAGGATTCTGAAAGCAGAAAGAGAAAAACAAAGTATCACATAAAAGGAAAACTGGATAAAGTTAAGTGCTGACCTCTCATCAGAAACCATGGAGGCAGATGTATTTTAAGGTACTGAAAAAGGAAAACTGCTAGCCAAGAATTCTGTATCTGGCAAAGCTGTCCTACAAAAATGAGGGTGAGTTCAAAGTCTTCACAGACAAACAAAAACTGATAGAATATATTACAAAAATACCAGAAGTACAAGCAATACTAAAAGGAGTACAGCCTGAAAGGAGAAAACAAGGGTGAGATACTTGGAGAAGAGTGTGGAAATGAAGATTATTAGGAAAGATAAATTAAAAGGTAAGAAGACACAAAATAGAATTATATGACAACAGAGAGGTGAAGGACAAAATGGATGAAGTAAGTAATACCTTTACAGTAATAACATAAAATGTTGATTGTTTGAACTCCCCAGTCAAAAGACAAAGACTGATAGAATAGATTAAAAAATTATAAGCCATCGTTTTGTTGTCTATAAGAAACTCATCTCTGATGTAAGGACACAACCAGGTTAAAAGTGAAAGATTGGAGAAAGATATCCCATGCAAACTGTAACCAAAAAAGAGCTGGAGTAGTGGTAATAATATCGGAAAAAATAGATATTAAATGCAAAATTGTTGTAAAGGATTAAGAAGGTCATTATATATTAATAAAAGTAGCAATTTAGCAAGAAGAAATAACTATACTAAATATTTATGGACCTAACCTCCGTGCCCCTAGATACATAAGGCATACACTGGCAAAGCTGAAGGAAGAAATAGATGTCTCTACAATAAAAGTTGGAGACTTCAATACACCATTCTCAGTATTGGAAAGAACATATGGACAGAGTATAAATAAAGAAACAGAGAGCTTGAATAATATGATAAATGAACTAGACCTAACAGACATCTATAGAGCGTAGCATCCCAAAGCAGTGGATATACATTCTTTTCAAGAGCTCATAGGTCCTTCTTCAAGATAGACCATATGTTGGGTCATAAGACAAGTTCAATAAATTTTAAAAGATTGAAATTATGTAAAACACTTTCTCTGATCATAATGGAATGAAGCTGGAAATCAATAATGGATAAAAAAATGGAAAATTCATAAATATATAGAGATTCAACAACACACTCTTAAATAATCAGTGGGTCAAAGAAGAAATTGCAAGAGAATTCAGCAAATATCTTGAGATGAATGAAAATAAGAACACAACATATCAAAATATATGGAACACTAAAGGCAGTTCTGAAGGGAAATTAGTAGCATTCAATGCTTACATTAAAAAGGAAGAAAGAACTAAAATTGAAGATCTAACTGCATACCTAGAAACTGCATACCTAGGAACTAGAAAAAGAACAGCAAATTGATTCCAAAAAGCCAAGGAAAGAAAAAGTAAAGATCAGTGCAGAAAAAAATGAAATTGAGAACAACAACAACAACAAAACACAATAGAGAGAACCAACAAAACTAAAAGATGGTACTTTGAGAAAATCAACAAAATTGACAAACCCTTAGCTAGACTGACAAATGAAAAAAGAGAGAAGGTACAAATAAATAAAATCAGGAATGAGAGGGGGGACATTACCACTGACCCCACAGAAATAAGAAAGATCATAAGAGGATACCAAGAACAACTCTAGCCAAAAAACGAGAAAATGTAGACAAGATGGACAAATTTCTAGGAACACACGAACTACCTACACTGACTCTAGAAGAAATAGAACACCTCAATGAGCCAATCACAAGTGAAGAGATTGAAACAGTCATCAAAAACCTCCCAAAGATGAAAAGCCCAGGGCCAGATGGCTTCACAGGTGAATTCTGCCAGTCATTCAAAGACAACCTAATACCAGTCTTGCTCAAGCTCTTTCAAAAAATGGAACAGGGAAGAACACTACCAAATTTATTCTATGAAGCCAACATCACTGTAATACCAAAACCAGATATAGATACTACAAAAAAAGAAAATTACAGACAGATATCTCTGTTGAATATAGATGCAAATATCCTCAACAAAATACTTGCAAACTGAATCCAAAAGCACATTTAAAAAATTGTACACCACAATCAAGTGGGTTTTATCCCAGTTATGCAAGGGTGATTCAACACAAGAAAATCAATTGGTGTAATAAACCACATTGATAAATTTAAGAAGAAAATCATATGATATTCTCGATTGATGCAGAAAAGATATTTGACAAAATACATTACCGTTTCTTGATAAAAACACCCCAAAAGATAGGAATAGAAGGAAGCTTTCTCAGTATGGTAAATTACATATATGAAAAACCTACAGGTAGCATTGTGTTTGATGGTGAAAGACTGAAGTTTTTCCTGCTGAGATCAGGAACAAGACAAAGATGCCCACTATCAGCATTATTATTCAATATTGTGCTAGAAGTTCTAGCTAGAGCAATTAGGCTGGAAAAACAAAATAAAAGGCACCCTTATTGGGAAGGAAGAAGTACAACTTTCACTATTTGCTGATGATATGATCCTATATCTAGAAAATCCTGAAAAATTCACAACAAAGCTACTAGAACTAATAGATAAGTTCAGCAAATTGGAGATATACAAGAGTAATATGCAAAAATCAATTGTGTTTCTATACACGAATGATGTGCAATCTGAGGAGGAAATCAGTAAAAAAAATCCATTTATATTAGGTACTAAAATGATTAAATATTTAGGAATATACACAACCAAGGACATAAAGGACCTGTATTCAGAAAACGACAAGACATTTCTAAAAGAAACTGAAGAAGACTTAAATAAATGGAAGGACATTCTGTGCTCATGGATTGGAAGACTAAATATCATTAACAAGTCAATTCTGCCCAAACAAATTTACAGATTCAACGTAATCCCAATAAAATTCCCAACAGCCTTTTTTTTGCAGAAATCGAAAAACCAATAATCAAATTTATTTTGAAGGGTAAGGGGCCCAAAATAGCAAAAAATGTCTTAAGAAAGAACAAAGTTGGAGGACTCTCACTTCCTGACTCTAAAGCATATTACTTAGATACAGTGGTAAAAACAGCATTGTACTGGGATAAAGACAGACAAATTGGCCAATGGAACTGAATCAAGTACTCAGAAATAGACCCTTGTATCTACAGCCAAGTGATTTTTGACAAGGTTGTCAAGCCCACCCAGCTGGGCCAGAACAGTCTATTCAACAAATGGTGCTGGGAGAACTGGATAGCCATATCCAAAGGAAAGAAAGAAGACCCCTATCTCACATCTTATACAAAAATTAACTCAAAATGGATCAAGGACCTAAATATAAAAACAACCATAAAACTCCTAGATGAAAATGTAAGAAAATATCTTCAAGATCTTATGGTAGATGATAGTTTCTGAAACCTTACACCCAAAGCATGAGCAACAAATGAAAAAAATAGATAAATGGCACCTTCTCAAAATTAAACACTTTTGCACCTCAAAGATATTTGTCAAAAGAATGGAAAGGCAGCCGATTCAATGGCAGGAAATATTTGGCAATCACATATCCGATAAGGGTTTAGCATCCATGATATATAAAGAGATCATCCAACCCAAGAATAAAATAACAAACTGTCTGAAAAAATGGGCAAAAGACTTGAAAAGATAATTGTCCAAAGAAGAAATACAAATGGCTAAGAAATACATGAAAAAATGTTTAACATCACTAGCGATTAGGGAAATGCAAATCAAAACTACAATGAGATATCATTTCACACCTATTCGAATGGCACAGAGAACTACATATGCTGGAGAGGATGTGGAGAGACAGGAACACTTATTCACTGTTGGTGGGAATGAAGAATGGTACAGTCACTGTGGAGGACTGCTTGGCAGTTCCTAAGGAAGTTGAATATAGACTTGCCATGGAATATGGCAATACCATTGCTAGGTATATACCCAGAAGAATTGAGAGCAGTGACATGGATAGACCTCTGCACACCGATGTTCACAGTGGCGTTATTCATGAAAGCCTAAAAGTTGGAAACAACCCAGGTGTCCATCAACTGATGAATGGATAAACAAATTGTGGTGTGTGCACACGATGGAATATTATGCAGCAATAGGAAGAAATGAAGTCATGAAGCATATGACAATATGGATAAACCTGGAGGACATTGTGTTGAGTGAAGCAAGCCAGACACAAAAGTACAAATACTCTATGATTGTGCTATTATGAACTAAATATATTATGTAAACTCATGGAATTAATAATTAGAACATAGGTCACCGGAAAATAGAACAAGGGTGGAGAATGGAAAGCTTATGGCTAATCTATGCAGAATTGGTTAGAAGGTTGTTTTTAAATCTTTGGAAATAAATGGAAATGGCGAGACTTTGGAAATAAATGGAAATGTTTGTGACTAGCAGAGCTATTACAGGGGTATGACAGTGGTTAAAAGGAAAAGCCTAAAGATATTTATATTACTAGAAGGAAAGCTAAAAAATGTAATATGGGGCTGATAACATAGTGAAACCTCATGTAAAATGTGAATATGGGTGATATTGCATATATAAGACTGATTTTACAAAATATAAATGCCAATATACTAGAGAGAAGGATACAGAATAGCAGCTATGTATGGCAGGGGAAGCATAGAGAGATTCAGAGGTGATGAGTTTTGTTTGTTTGGTTTTTGTTTTTTAGTATTATTATTATTACTGGAATAATGAAAATGCTCTAAGAATGATTGGACTAATGAATGCAGAACTTTGTGATTATATCGAATGCCATCGAATGTACACTTTGGGTGGATTTATGCTTTATTAATGTGTATCAATAAAATTGATACGTTAAAAAAAAGAGTAAGTGAGTAGGAAATCTCATAGGAAGCCCATATACCTGGGTGGGGCTTCTTACCTGGTAGGTTTAACTTTCCTGTTTACAGGTAACAAAGCATTTATTATGCCTGGAATTCCTTTTCATCCTCCTAATCACTAAAAGAATTAGAAGAGTTCTATTCTGGAGGGAAAATAGCCATGTTGGCTGTCCCAATTTATCACAGAAATTTATTTAAATATCTTTAAAAAACACTTCTCATTTATTTATTTGTTTCTTTGTGGCAAGTGAATGCTTGCTGCCTTTACTCATGTGTCAGGAGATTAGCTGTGGCAGGATTCTACTTCTCCATAAACAGGTCTTTAATTAATTCTCCTGGTTTTAGCTCAAATGACTTCTCTCCTTCTTCATGCCTATAATCTTTGTTAATAACAAGATGTTCAGATATACTAAAGGAGTTGCTTATCCACATTTCCCAATAGGCTTAGGGCTGAGAATCTTCATGTAGAAATTGATCCCTGTCTGTATTTGAGACTCAGCCTTGGTTTATGGGGAGTGCAGTTGCAATGAAAGTGAGATTATAGAGACAAATGGATCCTAAGGGGAAAAAATAATCACTGTGAATTGTTCAATAACCTGGGAGGTTGCTGTAGACTTAAACATAAAAGTTTGAATGTTGAAAATATTCTCATTGGAATTTTACTTAGAAAATATTTTATTTTCCATTGCCACCCTTTCTTTCTATTCTGGCCTTGTTTATCAATCAACCCGCTTCAAATATTTTTGTCTTCCCAAAGTACGTTTAAATCGCTCATGCCCCCTATCCCCTATTATTTATCTTCTTGAAGAATCATGGCATATTTAATATGTTTATCTACTTTCATTTAAATAGGACATGAAGAGAGAATGATGATAAACATATGTGTATGCTCCGCCATCTTGAACTAGACGTACTACATTTCAAGGGATAGCCTATAGCAGAGCTTTGGGGACTTTGGGTGGAAATTATTTCATTTTTACTATCAATTTCTCTGGAAAAGTGGTGTCACTTAACCATTTCACAAATTCCTTTTTATGTACATAATGCAAGGACTGAAGAGTAGTCAATCCCAGGCCCCCACTATCACTGAATTTTCAAGTGTTATGCAATGCACGGATGGGGCAGCCACTCGTGGTGATTCTGCTGTTTAGGGAAGGTTGGTCTATTTAGAACCTAAAGTGGACCTGTCTTGGAGAATGTGGCTTGCCTTAAAATATTGTTGTATATGCAGAGTCATGTCCTCTTCGACTATCTAATGGAGAATTTTGCAAGTTACTTTTACTTTTTTATTTTCTCTGTAATCATTGCTACACAGCTCAATAGTCTGTCCCAAGTAATTTCACTAATGGTAAGGATATTTAGCCAGAACTGCTTGTCCTATTACTTAGGTATTTGCAATGTTTAGATTTTTTTTTTCTGATTTTCTTTGCCTGCCTCTTTTTTATATAAAATTTTTCTCTATGGTTTTATTTTGTTCTCCTCTTAATACTTTGTAGGCTTTTCAATTAATCTTTTTCAATTCGTCTTTTCCTTTCCGGGATTCCTTTCTTACAAAATTTTTTAAAAAATATATATAAATTATATTCTTTCTTTTCTCTTTCTTATGACCTCTGGTTTTAATTATAGAAGTAGAAGTTATGTCAATATTTATCATGGGCTAATCAAATTTGCAAAACTTAGCCATTACTAGCTGTGTTCTTAATCATATAAAACCACAGAATTTATTGATTTCAACAACAAAAAAAAAACTATAGTGTATTTTGTGAATTTCCTTAATTTATGAAGTACTTTGGCAATTCAATTAAAGAAAAAACAAAAGCTTCATAGAAATATGTGCAAAATATGCATTTTATAAAAAAGAAACAAAGAAAAATATGAAAAGTTGTTCAGCTTTACTCAAAGATCAATGATATGAAAAGTAAACCAATATTCTATTTTTACATAAGCTTAACAAAGATTAGTTTGACTATGTACAGTGTTGGTGAGAATCATTCTCATTCACTTTTTTTTAATTAGAGAAGGTGTAACAAATCTCATTCACATTTTTTTTTTGCTTTTTGGCTTTTGTAATGTGCTTTTTTTTTTTTTTAGGGTAAAAGCTTACAGTTTAAAGGCTGTGAAGTGTCCAAATCAAGGCACCATCAGAGATGCTTTCTCACCAAATTAGCTACTGTTGATACTGGCATCCATCCATGTGGTAACCAGGCATATGGCAGGGCTTATCTCCTCAACCTTGAGCTGCTCCATGGGTCCAGTGACTTGCAGGTTTCTTTCCTTGCCTCTGTGTTCTTATTTTTTCTTTATTTTTAAAGAAATTAAAATGTTACATAGAAAATATAGGGGATTCCCATATACCCCAACACCTCCCCCTCCCATACTTTCCCCCATTGACAACATCATTCATTAGAGTGGTACATATGTTACCATTGGCGAGCACATAGTGAAGCATTGCTACTAACCATAGTCTATAGCTACATTAGGGTTTACACTTTATACCAGGCAATTTAATAGGTTTTGACAAAATGTATAATGGCTTGTATCCATTATTGCAATATCATGCAGAACAATCCCAAAGTCCCAAAAATGCCCTATGTTACACCTATTCTTAGCTCTCACTCCCTTCAGAACCTCTGGTGACCTTTATATCAATGTTACAAATTCTTCCATTACTAGAATAATAATGTCTACTTTAGTCCATAGTTGCATTCACCCCTAATGTTTATTATTATGTGGTGCAAAATGTAAATCATTGACCATGGTTAGTAGCAATGCTTCAATATTTGTTCATTTGTAACAAATGTACCATATTCATGTAGGATGTTATTAGTAGGGAAAGATGTGTGATGGGGAGGTGTATATGGGAATCCCTTATATTTTCTATGTGACTTTTCTGTAAGCTAAAGCTTCTTGGAAAATAAAGTGAAAAAAATTTTGACCCAAGTTCCCTCCACATATTAACTTGTTTTGTAGGAATTTTCTTCCTTGGTGTATAACAATTCATTGTCATTTAGTATATTTAA
Organism: Tolypeutes matacus; assembly: GCA_026826555.1. Taxonomy (NCBI): domain Eukaryota; kingdom Metazoa; phylum Chordata; class Mammalia; order Cingulata; family Chlamyphoridae; genus Tolypeutes; species Tolypeutes matacus. The sequence continues at coordinate 2,461,296 of JAKSZT010053846.1, forward strand.
GTGTTATGCAACCACCACCTCTATTTAATTCCAAACCATTTTCATCTTCCCAAAAAACTCCAAAGCCTTTAAGTCATCATTCCCCATTTCCACTTCCCCCAGTCCCTGGCAAACACCAGTCTGCTTTCTGTCTCTATGGGTTTGCCTATTCTGGTGGCTTGATATAAATGGAATCAAGCAATATGCAATGTTTTGTTTCTGACTTCTTTCACTAGCATGAAGTTTTGAGGTTCATACACATTACAGCATATATCAGAAATAAATACATTTTTATGGCTGAGTAGTATTCCATTGCCAATATATGCCACAAATTGTTATCCATTCATCATTTAATGTATATTTGGTTTGTGGCCTCCTTTTGGCTAAGTGAATACTGTGGTTATGAACATCCATAGACAAGTGTATGCTTGAGTACCTGCTTTCAGTTCTTCTGGGTACATACTTAGGAGCAGAATTGCTGGCTCATATAGTAATTCTATGTTTAACTGTTTGAGGAAACACCACACTGTTTTCCATAATGACCCTACCATTTTATGTTACCACCAAGATTTCTTTATATGCTCAACAGCATGTGCTCTTTTTTTTTTTTTTTTTTTTTTTAATTGTGGCCATCCTGGTGGATGTTAAGAGGTATCTCATTGTGATTGTGATTTGAATTTCCTTAATGGCATTGAGGGTTTTTCATGTACTTGCTGGCCATTTGCATATCTTCTTTGGAGAAATGTCTATTCAAGCCTTTGCCTATTTTTAAATTAGGTTATTTGTATTTTTGCTGTTGAGTTTTAAGTGTTCTTTGTATATTCTAGATACTAGACCTTACTCATATATGATTTTCTTCAATTCTGTAGGTTGCCTTTTCATTTTCTTAATGTAGTTTGTTGCCCAAAAGATTTTAATTATGAGGTAGTCCCATTTTTCTATTTTTCTTTTGTTGTTCTAGCACGTATTTTTTGGACCATAATTTAATTGGTGTCCTTTGTACCACATTTCCATATTTTGAAATAATAGACTTAGGGGTCTTGTGTGTTTTCATTTTTAAAAGAGGTTTTCTTTGCTTTTTCTCCTTCTTAAACACAGTGGTAATCTTTGTTTTATTCTTTTTTCCTACTTATGTTTCCCACTCTTCCTTTTCATCTTTTAGTTTTTGTCATCATGCTTTTGTTGTGTTTATCTAACCAAAGTCCATATAATTCTTTCCATTTTCAACTATTTAAAGGAATCACTTTACTCAAAGCACTTAAACATCTGTGTTACAGAATAATTCATAGTGGGAAACTAGAATCAACACAACAAGACCCTGGGCTTACTTCCTCTTACCTATGATTGTTATTTTTACTCCTTGCCTTTATAACTTGAAGCGACTTTCTTGAATACCGAATGAGAGAGATAGGGAAGGTGAGGAAAAAGGAAAGTGGAGAGGGAATTAAATCACCCGTCTGTTTGTTCAATGACTTAAACTAATATATCCTAAAGCACTGAATATATGGCTATGTCCTTTGAATCTAAATTTAATTTTTAAAACACGTTAGGGCAGCTAATTAGTTTAGAAGGGCAGAAGGCAGTGTGGGACTGTAATAGAATGGAATGGGCTTTTGAGGAGGAATTGCCTTTGAAACCTGGCTCTGCTCCTCAGCAGCTATGTGCCCTAGCAGGGTTTTTCTTAACTTTTCTGGCCCTCAGTTCTCTCACTTGTGGCATTTTATAAGGATAGAATAAGATAATAGTTGTGAAGTCCTGCCTGTGGTAGATATTCACCAATTGTTAATCCCATTTTATTCTCCTGTGATTCTTATTGCAAAGCCAAAGCTCAACTTATGATAGTCATAACTATGTTGAGGTCAGAAATATTTTTTATGTTTCTCTAAAATTTTATCATAGAACTTTTAAATATAAATGTTTAATTCCGCAAACTATTGGGAATCATAGGGTAATTGACAAGACAGCATTTTTATATGGTAAGTCTAATAAATTTCCTGCATCATCTCAAAGCTATTTCCTCCCCACCTCCATTATCTTATCAAAAACTTAGCAGCTTTTCTCTCTGCTCTAAGACAAAAGTAGGAAAGAAAACACCCTTAAATCTTACGTTAATATATATGCGATGAGCAAAATAAGCACAGAAAGGCAAGAGCTATCAGAGTGGAAGAATTAAAGGTGCCTGGTACCATAAAATATTAAATAGTGGTTTAATCAGCAGTGAGATATGTAAGCGAGCTTAATTAGAAATACATATTATTATTTGACTTTAAAGTACAAAATGAAAAATTAAAGCAATCTTATAGGATCTGTAATCAGTGAGGAATAATATGTTGGAAAATGAGTCTGATGTTGTAATTGGTGTGCGCAATTAAAATTAATTAATTTTGGTTAGCATACATGCATGCAAATATGAAATCAACAAATTTTAAATATTAAAGTCATAATTATAGTGACACTGGTAGTGGCGTTCTCAAGAAATGAGAGACTTCTCTATGACATGTGGTCACCTTCAGCTGTGATTTCCCCTGTTTCTGATCAAATCAGGGAGGTATTCTGTCCACAAGATGCCTGGACTCTGGACAGTTGTGATTCTATGAAGTGTGCCCACTCCTAAATTTATTTAATTAAAATTCACAGTGATGTTTTGCCAGTGTCAAATTTCCTTTCCTATCACAGCTTAAGTGAAAAAGAGACTTAATTTTAATTAACACATCATCGCAGGTACTATGATATTAATGTTCACCTTTGTAAGATTCATTAACAACAATTTTGTGATGAAAGGACCCAGGAGGCAGGCAGAAAGGAGGCTTTCTTTATGATTTTACTATTTATTTTACAAAAGACTGAAGACAGGAGCATTATATTAAGTGGCAGTGAAATCATCCTAAGGGGAGAGTGACAGAGAGATAGATAGATAGAGAGAGAGAGAGAGAGAGAGAGAGAGAGAGAGAGAGAGAGAGAGAGCGCATTATCAGACCCAGGATTTATATTGGTAGATGCCAATGAAGTTGCCAAATAGGCCACTTATCAAGTACCAGGGTATGAATAAAACCATGATATGTGGAATGAAATTTGGACCAATAATTTGAAACTTACCCCAGAGTTGTAGATAACATAAAGAAAGATGAATTAATATAGTCTTGGACCTTAAAATAAGTGGCTGCATTATTAACCTTACCCCAGCAACCACCAGCCAAAAAACAAAACAAAACAAAACAAACAAACTGCAATCTGAAATTCCTAAGCCATTGATCTGTACCCTTCTTGTTTTTTTTCATTATGGTTTATGCTTTGCACTACATAATTTTTATGGGTTTTGACAAAATGTATGATGGCCTGTATCCATCATTGCAATACCATGCAGAACAATTCCAATGTCCCAGTAATGCCCCATATTACACCTATTCTCCCCTCTCCTCCTCTCAGAACCTCTGGTGACCACTGCCTTTATATCATTGTTACAAGTTCTTCCATTACTAGAATAATAATAAGTCTACTCTGGTCCATAGTTGCATTCCCCTTTTATGTTTGGTCATTCCTCAATTTTGAGGATTTGGGGATGGTGATGCCCACTCTGCTTCAAATTGAGATGGGCTTAGATCCCATGGGGCAGAAGGATGGAACTGTCTTGCTTGCAGTTGTAGATACTCTCTGTTTTTTTGGGATGGGTGTTGTCCATCATCATCCTTTTGTTAGTTGTTCTGTGTGAGTCTGATGAACTGTAGAGCAGGTATTTGCTACAACTCTGTTGAGATTCTGGGCTCAACCGGAATATGAACAGACTGAAGATTTAAGCCTGTGGGACATATATTTAATGGGTATAGGGCTAATGATAAGTTCAAATAAAAGGGGTAGAAGAACCATGTGTAGGAAAGTTATAAATGAGTCTAACTCTAATACATTGAGGGCATGGGTTATCATGTATTCCAAGGTAAGCCCACCGATGGGGTACCAATTTCCTGGGGTTGTCTGCCCTGCTATAGTGTCCAGTGTCTCTAGTGCACTCTTCTTTAAAGTTAGTGCTCACCTCCACCAACCACTACACTTTTACTCCTGATATAGTCTGCTTGTTGCTGGACTCCATTTGCTGCATTTTTTCAGAATTAATTTTTCACTTCTGGTCCACTGGTAAAACTTGGCACATGTTGCTGATGTCTCATAAATGCTCTCATGTATTATGAAGGACTGGGCAGCCGTATTTGTAGGAAGAAACTTCTCTCCAAAGGATAACTAAAGTCATATTCCATCAACTTCAGCAATGTCGCTCCTCACTGCTGATGATAGAAAACATACTGGAGAATTTAGGGGTACAAAATGACAGAAGGAAAACAGGCAAGGGGAAGGAATTCAAGGAGGGTCAATGGGATCGGCGGGCTCTTCTCAAACACCCGTCTGTTTTCTAGTCCTCAGTACTAGATTGATGGCAACCAAGAGGCAGCAACTCATTTCCACATCTGCTTAGATATCCGGTTCCAGGACAGCATTCAGAGCCTGACTCTGGGTTATTGACCTTCTTTTGACCAGTGAGCTGGCTCCCAATAGCAAATAAAATTTGAGTAAAAAAGAAATGAAAAACAAATGACCTTTCACCCTGCCACACCCAAGAAACTATTATTTTCTTAGATCATCACATGTTTCCTGCTCAAATGGGAGTACTCTTATTTTTTTCAAATATGAAGTGAGTCTTCTAGCCTTTCTCTTATAGCCTATTTTCACCAATTGCCCACTGGCTCAGACTCACTTCTTTCAGATCCCTATGTATCTTGATTGTGGCTCTTCCCCACAGATTTGGAAGACAGTTGTAGCTTCAGTATTTTCCATTGATCTGTTCAAAAACCCTGATTTCCTAGAGTTCTTTCCTCATTAATATAGAGAAGGAAAGGATTTGGACCTCATGATTTTAAGGAAAACACCAACAAACAATGGAATAGTTTCTTGACATCACTGTAAACTAATGGATAGAAGTGAAATGTTGTATGGAAAGAGAGAATGACTTCTTGGAATTTCACTTCTTTTTGCTATCTTGATTATTTAAATGTAGGAGAGGCTGGCAGTCTCTGCTCAAGACTTTGTTCTAAAATGGCCTTTTGATTTTTCAGAGGTTTTGCACTCTTGCCCTTCCCTCTGGTAAGATAATGGTAATAGAATAGGGAAAGGGTTTTCTGGTGAGCATGTATTTGCCTTGGTATCCCAATATCTTTGCAAATGGAAGGAAACTACATCTTAACCAATAGTCTATAAATGTAAAGAAGACCTTGAGTATAAAGCACTCTAGATTGGTTCATAAAGCATTTATTGAATATCATTTGATTATAATTTCTGCATAAATTTTTAATTTATATAATTCCAAAATTTATTGAAAAGTTGCAAGAATAGTATAAGGAATTCCTGCATAATTTTTATACAAATTTAATAATTGTCTATAATTTGCATCATTTGCTTTATAATTCTTTGTGTTTCTGTCTCAGTCCTTCTCTATCTTCATCTATTTCTATGTCTTATCTATCATCTATCTAATATTTATATATGCTTATGCATATTATATTTTTTCAAAAACTTCTAAGAATAATTTACTTTTTACCTCTACCTACTTCATTGTATATTACTAAAGAATTAGACATTTTCTACAGAACCAGCATATAATTAGAAACATCAAGAAATTTTACACTGATAAAAATTGATTACCTGTTCAAATTTCATCACATTTCACTAAATGACCTTTATAGATATTTTTTCTTTTACAAATATTTTACAAATAAGGAAATGTACAAGGATAGATTGAACTTATGCCGGAACCTGTGCCCTGGCCGTCCACATCCTGGTGCCTACAGCTCTCTGCCATTCCTGGATGATCAGAAGCAGTCCAGCTGTGGTTGGAGGAGTAGCAATCGAGGAGATGGCAGTCACTTCAGTCTTTGACAAGCAGGGTCCTAGCCCCTTGCCAGTCCTGGCTGCTGGGGCATGGCAGAGATGGGCCTGGTGGGGAATTTTAGCTTGCTTCCAGGACTCTCTCAGCCTGGGTAGCATTAAAGGTTTTCTACAAATGAAAAAAAAAATTTGATTCACAAACTTAAAAATAATCTTTGTAATGTTGGTGTGCCTCAAATTGAGCCCATGTATTCTTTTCACACAGAATAATGAAACAACCAACCATAGTGCAAACTTAAACAGAGGATGCAAAATTTCTTAAACATGCAATTACACAGTTATCTAATGTATTCTGCTTTAGATAGATTAAGGTTCCCAAGTTTCCCCCAAGTTCCCAGTGTATGTACAACTGTTTATTGTGAAATAATTTTAGCTGTACAGAAAAGTTGCCAATGTAGTACAGAGAGCTTCACTATGCTTCCCTTTTAACATCTTGCATACCTACAATACAGTTATCAAAACTAAGAAATTAATATTGGTACATAAGAAACTAAACTACAGCCTTTGTACAGATTATATCAGTTTATTCATTAATGCCTCTTTTCTGTTTCACGATCCAATTCCAGTATCCCATATTGCATTTACTTGTTTTATCTCAGTCTTTTCCCATTTGTGATAATTCTCTAGTATTTCCTTATCTTTCATGACCTTGACACTTTTGGAAGGTAATAATGGGCTATTCTGTAAAACATCCTTCAGACTTAGATAGACTGATTTTTTTTTAATGATTAGATTGAGGTTATGCATTTTGGGTAAGAATATCACAGATGTGATGTTGTGTCCTTCTCAGTGCATCATATCATGGGTACCTGACCTATATTTTACTCCTGTGATGTTAACTTGGATCAATTGTTTATAGTGGTGTATGTTTGGTTTTCCACTGTAAACTTCCTATTTTTCCATTTGCAATTAATAAGTTTCTTGAGGAGATAGTTTAAAACTATGAAAATATCTCGATTCTCCTTAAATTTTCACCCACTAATTTTCACATTCATTTTTGTATCTTTCTTGAAATAGTTATTAATGTGCTGTTTTAGTAGTGATTTTTGTATTACTTCATTCCTTATTTGTAATTTGCCAATTTACTAGAAACTACCACAACTCACCCAATATGAAATATATAAATTGAATGGTCCTATGACTATGAAAAAATTTATTTCATTAATTAAACTTCCTGAGAATGAAAGTTGCAGGCACAGATAATTTCAATGGAGAAAGCTACCAAACATTTAAAGAATTATATCCAATCTTACAAAATCTCTTAAAAAAAATAGAAGAGAAGGAATTACTTCACAAAACCGATGATATGAAATCAGTATTACCTTAATACCAAAACCAGACAGAGACAGCAGACGCAAAAAAGAAAACTATAAGCCAATATCCCTTGTGTTTATGGATGCAAAAAAAAATCACATAAGGTATAATTCCATTAAAATGTCATTTTGTGGATGACAAAATTGTAGAGATAGGAAATAGATTAGTGGTTGCTAGTGATTAGGGATGATGGAGATGAGGGAGAGAGTGGCCGTGACTTTACAGGAGAGCAAGAGTGTGATGTTGGTTACATGAATATATACATAGGATATAAGGACATAGAACTATACACACACATTGTACCAATGTCAAATTCCTGGTTTTAATATTATATTAAAATTTTGTATGATGTAGCCATTCGGGAAACTGAGTGAGGGATATGAAGACCTTTCTGTATTACCTTTGTAGGTTCCTGTTAATCTCCAATTTTTAAAAATGAAAGCTAAAAGGGAAGTGGATGTGGCTCAGGCAACTGAGCTCCTGCCTACCACATGGGTGTTCTGTGGCTCAGTTCCTGGTGCCTCCTATAGAAGACAGTGAGCTGGCATGACAAGTAGGCGTGGCAAGCTGATGAAACAAGATGACGCAACAGTAAACACAAGAAGAAAAAACATAATGAAAGCCACAACAAAGCAGGCAGTGGTGATGGCCTAAGCGATTAGTCACCTCCCTCCCACATCAGAGGTGCCAGGTTCAGTTCCTGGTGCCTCCTAAAGACACAGCACACAGCAAGTGCAAACAAGGACAGGGTGAGGAGAAATAAATAAATCTTTTAAAAAAAAAAGAGAGCCAAAAGAAACCTATATTATTGTAAAATGTAACACACATAATTATAATTACATAAAACATAAATTAACAGTGTAATGAATAATTATCAACTACATATTTATGCAATCATGACCCTAGTAAGAAACAAAATATTGGAAAATACCATCTTCCTTTCTCCTTAGGGGTAATTATTATTCTGACTCTAATGATAAATAATTTACTCCTTTTCAAAGTTATTTTCCTTAAGAAAACCAATTGGTCATCTGATAGCCTTACTAGAAAATATTCTATTATGATATATAAAAATCTTTTATTATCAGATAAATTTACCTTATTTGCAAGGATTGGATGCTTTCTTGCATTTTTTTCCTCTGTGACCATGAATAAACACAAGGTTTTTCTTGATTACCAAGAAAAAAAAAGGGAAAAAGTTCTGGTCTCCTTGTGCTTTTGTGCTAAGGTCATTATTTGAATGTATTGTTTAGACCAGGGATTTGTAAACATTTTTGTAAAAGACTAGATTGTGAATATTTTTGGTGTCGTGGGCCTTACCATCTGTATTAGTCAGTCAAAGGGGTGCTAATGTGAAATACCAAAAATGGGTTGGTCTTTATAAAGGGTATTTATTTGGGGTAGAAGTCCACAGATACCAGGCCATAAAGCGTTAAGTTTCTTCTCTCACCACAATCCATTGCCACGTGTTAGAGCAAGACAGCTGCCGGCTTTGCCAGGGTTCAGGCTTCTCAGGTTCCTCTCTTCCGGAGCTGTGTTTCTCTCCGGGCTTAGCTCCTGTTTCCTCCACAAGTTCAGCTGTAGACGATCAGGTGAACATCTTGCTTCTCTTCTCCTGGGGCCTTCTTTCCAACATCAAAACTGCTTCTTAAAGACTGCTTCAACTCTGTTCTTTGCCTTGCCTTTTATATTCAATTCCCCACACACCAAGGGGCAGGGCTCAACACCCGAATTATAATCTAATCATGCCCAGATTAACAGATCAGTTTACAAGCATGATCCAATTATATTTTTGGAATTCATAATAACATCAAATTCCCCAACGGTTACACCATCTTTGTCACAACTACTCAACTCTGCCACTGTAGCATGAGTGCAAAAATATTGAATATACAGGAGTGGGTATGGCTCTTTATTTACCTTTATTTCCAGAAGCCAGCAGAAGAGTGGGTTTGGCTCTTAGGCCATTGTTTGCCAACTCTTGCTATAGACAGTTGCTTTCTATATTCCTTACAGGCAATGAAAATGAGATATATGCTTGACTTACAGCATACGTACACAGTCAAAATTACCAAAAAAACATTTCTAAAACCACTGATATTATTTCACTAAATGAATTTTTTTAAGGAGAAAATTTCAAAAAGAAATGTCATCATGACCTTGCTTCAGCATCAACTATTTCAGGTGGTCTCTGAATTTATGTTTCTATTTTGTGCATATTCTGTCTAGCTGTCCTGATTCCTTTACCCAGGTACAGTAAGAAATATTATCATTAAATGTAAAATTCCTTAGAGTAATATGATATATGAGTTTAACTTCTATATGGAGGTTTGTAAAGCTTCTAGTGTTGTTTTTTTTAATAATTTCTTTCATGACAAATTTTCTAATGTCCAGTTTTGGCACTTTTACTCTGAGGCACAGATCATGAATCATACAAGTTGCTGTCTTCAGGGTTCACTTGCAGTAGCTATGACTGAAATTTTGCCAGATCACCAATGTTCTCGGTCTGGTAGGAAGTGACATTCTTTACTTCTTGTAAAGCTGGGAATCTTACTCTTAAAGCAGCTCTCAAATGACTTTTCTAGGAGGACTTTGCAGTTATTATAGCTATTGTTTCTAACATGTAACATACAGACGTTAAACTTTATATCCACCGTTATATATTTCATATATGGCCTGGTTACCAATAAGATTAAGTTAACATCAACTAAATAATGTCTTACAAACTTACAAACTATATAAAAACTTATACTTTGGGGATTATCTTTTCTACCAGGCAGAAAATACATAATCATGCTAATCAGTTTCTTTTTTGTTTTGATTTATTTCTTTACAAATTAGCATCTTAATTTACAAGGTTGTAAAACTTCTGGTTCAAATCTCAGGTCAGTTGTGCCTAGTTCAGTGAATAGACTTATGTTCCTTGAGTCTGATGATGCTTTGGGGCTTATTAGAAGCTCTGGCAAGATAGTAAACATTCACACAGTTATCCTTTTGCTTTATTTCCATTTTATGTTGTACGCTGTCCCTAAGCAGCATAAATTTGAGTGTGTTTGAAATTTATGTAAATAGCACCTCCCACATGTATTCAGGTATCTTGGTCTTCTGCTCAATATTGTGTTTGCAAGTTTCATCAATGTTTGTGCTTAAGCTCCAGCAATTTTTATTTCATTTCATTGCTATATTGTATTCCATTTGTGCAGATGTAGTGCACTATATTTCCCATTGTATTGATGAACAAGCTTGAAACCTTTTTTTTATTAATATTTTTAATTCTTGTTTACCTTTTTCTTAGTAATTTGTGATGAGAAATCCTGATATTACACAACAGAAGTATATTTATACTCATTTGCATTTTAATGAATATCGTATACTTAAATGGACCACAGAATAAAGCATTAGTTAAAACTACAAGAAAGAAGCATAAGGCAGTTTTACCTTGATGGCATTATTTAACTGCATAAGGCAGTTTTACCTTGAATTTTGGAACTACTCACTTTGAAATCTTTTTATAATAAACTTTATTTATATATAATATATATATAATATACATATAATAAACTTTATATGTATATTATATATATATATACAATAAACTTTATATATATATATGGATTCGTGATTTGTTGCAGCATAAAAAATGATCACAATGCTGATCAGCTTAACACAGCACGCATTTATTACCTCATAGTTTCTGTGGAGTAGGAATGCTGGCAAGTAGGCTTAGCTGGGTCCTCTACTTCAGAATATTTAACAAAGCTGCAACCAAATTATCATCTGAAGGCAAGAGTAGAAAAGGATCAGCTTCCAAGCTCATATGGTTGTAGCAGGAGTCAGTTCCTTGTGGGATGTTGGACTGAGAGAGCTTTAGTTCTTTTGTTGGATGTTAGTTAGAGGCCACCATCCATTCCTTGGTGACATGGAAACATGCTTCATTAAAGCATGCAGGCCAAAAAGATGAGAAAGAGAGAGAGAGATAGAGACAGAGATAGAGAGACAGAGAGACAGAGAAAGGGACAGAGAGAGAAAGAGACAGAGAGAGAGAGAGACTGCTAGCAAAATGAAAATCATCATCTTTGATGTCCTAATCATAGAAGTGACATCTGGTCACCTTTGCCATATTCTCTTGGTTAGAAGCAAGTCACCAGGCCAGCCCACTCTCAAGAGGTGGGGATTATATAAGAGCATGCATAACAGGAGGTGGGATTCATTGAGTCTTCTTTAGTGGCTCTCTAGCACAATATATTATAACAATTTTTTAAAATAAATAGAATCTTGCCTTACAAATTGTCTCTGCAAAACAGTGCCCAAATAACCACAGTGCTACAGTAGGAACTTTGCTTAGCCCTGAAAATAAATACTCTCTAATCCTCTTAAGTATCCTGAAAGAATTTTTATCCTCCTTTTAAAATTTAAGGAAATATGTCTCAGCAGGGTTAAATAATTTGCTCATGGAAGTTCTGATATGTGAGAGAGAACGTACTGCATGCTTTAAAACAAATGTTGCCAGCATGCTGTTTGCATATAAAAATAATAAGCATTGGTGATAATAGAAAATAAAAATTCCTGTTACTCATCTTAATTATGATGCCACCCATCACTCTGCCAAACTCAATATACAATCAAGTGACATTTCTTTAGATTTAGTACTAGATGTATTCACAAGAAGAAAAAGTGACAGTGTAAACCTCAGTAGCTGTACTTCATATTGCTATATATAAGTAATTCTATGACCTTTGGATTCTTTGAAATATCAGCCAGGAACCTCTAATTTAATAACATACAGGTGCTCCCAGCAAGGTTAGTGCGATTATATAATTTACTGCAAAGAGTAATGCCCCTTGTTCTCTGTTGCATTGGCCCACTTGGGGTGCAGATAATATTGGCAATAAATCCAATCAAACATTTGGACAGAAAAGTATCTGCTTGTGTTTTTAAAGTTAGAATATAGAGAAAATAGATCTCCTTTTTTGGCTTCTTTGTCTTTGTATTTGTTTGGTGTTTTAAGTGGTAAGTTTTCTTTTTATATAAGCATATTCTAAATGATGGCATGGTAGAATCTGGAATAGTCAGCCATGTCTGGCATTATCCACCTTATTTCATTGCTGATTGAAGGTCACAGAAGATTGGATATACATAGATGTCACTATGTGTAAATATATATTTTGGAGAACAACTTTCCAGGTCTCAATGTATCTTCCTTAAACAATTTTAATAACCTACTCTGTTTTCACCCTCTTATTCCTCCAAAAATTTATTTACTTATCCAATGGATATTTATCCAGGTATTTGTTTCCAGAAATCTTTTTAAAATGCATAGTTCTTTTCTGCATGGTTCACTTCCCTGCATTGTTCCTTATCATCTTCTAGACATAGTTCAAAGATTGGGATAGAAGGCAATGGAATTACATATCCACCTCATCTGCTATTGCAAACATACACAGTCCAGACACAGCAAATAACTTGTCTTACCTTAACCATTCTATTCTGTTTCATTTTTCCAGATTTTCACCCTGCCACATGTCAATCTCTTTTTTGTCTTTCAAAGCTCAGGCAAAAAATTTTTACTTCTTTTTTAATCCCTTTCGTTTTTGGTTCCAGTAAAATTTTACATATAACTCTATTTTAAACACATTTAAACTGTTTCACCTTTATCTGTATTTGTTATACAAATAGTCATATTCCCACCATAAAGATTAAAATAGTATTAGCCAGGGTAATCACCCAGTTGATTTACTTGAGAGACCCATTAATGAGAGACATGAAACTTCTAAGGGTCACCACATAAGTCACCTGGGCTCCAACACAGTTTTCCCTGGACCTATTTTAGGCAATAGTGGAATTTCCTCCTCTTCTTGAATGTGACTTTTTACCTCAGCCTTTTCCTATGTTTCTCATGTTAGCAACACAAGAAGGCCTAACTCTCTGGTGAATATTCTCAGTTTACAATTTTTGAGGACCATGGATATGTGTGATGAAAATGTTCCTCTCTTAGGAACTAGAAACACTAAACTGAGGAAGTTCTTGGTTTCAGGAACAGGGAAAACAATATTTCTGTTAAGTGAGGTGTTAGACCACTTCTATCTCTACCCTAAACTCCTGGATAGGTGTATTCTGATTATAGGGAAATGCCATCATAAATAAGTCATTGGTTAAAGAATATTCCATGTCTTTAAATAGCCTCATGTAATGGCATCCCCCAGTTGCTACCGTAACTCTTCTTTTAGCAAGCCATTTCACCATTGTAGCAAGCCAACTGCCTTTGGGTTATGGGGCCCAACAGTGAATGCCACAGGTATTGAGCCTATTGCTTACTCTCAGTATAAAAGGAAGTCCTTGGTGAAGGTCAATGCTGTGGGTGCTGCCATGACTGAGAATGTCATTCTGACAGTCTCCGGGTGACAGGGATTTGTAGGAAAGGAAAGGAAATTTGCATTCAGGATATGTACCTTTTCTGTAAAGACAGATTGCTGCTCTTCCAAAGATGGAAGGAGTCCAACGTAATCAACCTATCACTAGGGAGCTAGCTGATTCCTCCTTCCATCAAACCCAGGAATGGTGCCATGTCATGGCTTGAATTTGACCCCTATTATTGGCATTTGGGGTACTCAGCAGATGCAACGGCTAAAACAGCCAAGGTGAGGGGGATTTCATGTTGTTGACCCCCCACAAAGCCTTCATGGCTGCCAAAATGGCTGCTTTGTTCATGAGTCCATTGAACAAGTGCTGGGATAGCTTAGGAAAAAGACTTACTAAAAGCCCCAGGATTAGTCCTCCTGGTCACCCAGATTCCAAGAGCCTGAGTCACATGGAATGCAACCTGTAAATATTTTCATGGGCCAAATATTTTATTTCTATTCTGGGTGGTACATCCACATGCCTTTTACCTAGGCTTCCTAGGCTCCATTTTCCAATCTTGTTCCATATCTAGGAGACTTAAATGAGGTTTTTCTCCATCAATCTAGAATTTCACTGAATATATAAATCAAGTAACATCTTATTAGGCTGCCCATTTAGTTTGCTTCTGTTTGAAAAATTAGTCACTGCCACACACCCCTGAAGGTCAAAACACTCTGATCGCTACTCTGTCTCTGTGGCTTATTGCAGTAACTGTACCCATATGCTCTGGAATGATTAAGTGCCACCATGCGGCACATTATTTCTCTCATTATAATGGGGAGTCAAGATTCGTAATGGGAGCCCAAATTCCCTCTTTATCTCCACTGCAGAGACTGCAGAAGAAAACCAACCATTACAGAGATTTACAAGGAAGGTGGCGTTCCTTTCATCAAAACATTTTTAATGCCTTTGTGAAGGCAGTTTCCTCTGAAACAACCTCCCCTTCCCCAGGGAAGGACCTATTATAACATTCCCATCCTTGTGAGCCTTCAAATTCCTTCATCTACGGTATGCTGGGGAAGTTATGGCATCTCAATCTTACTGAATTTAGTCCATTAGTGAACTTAAGCTTCAATAAACTGAGAAAACTTTTAGATCTACTCTCAGGTACCTGGACTAACATATTTAATTATGAAACCCTGTATTTTGACCTTTGTGGTCTAACCCCCTTAGAATCTCATTTCCACCAAGGTTCCCAAGGTTCCCAAAGCACAATGTAATTTTCCCTCTGCATTATGCAAGGATATAAGTCTCCCTGTGGGCTCAGAGGAAATGGACGGTGAGGCATTTGGGTGAAACAGCATCCTCTTGTGAAGCGCCTGCCTTGGTGAAGTCATTGCAATTTCTTTATGTAATGGAAAAGTAGTCTTCTCCTATGGTGAGGAAGGGCTGCTTCTGCTAGCAAGGGAGAATCAGTAGGGTTTGCAGTTCTTGGTTCTCAGCTTCATGAATGTGTATTGAAATGACCCATTTTAAATATCAAGGTCTCATTCTTAACCAATACACTAATTTTAGCAAAAGACTCTTGGAGAGAGAGAGTGAGAGAGAGAAAGACTGAAGTTCAATTAATAAGTAATGTCAATTAATGATAATGTAAAATATATTACTGTCAGTACAATCACTCCATAGGAAAAAGAGCAAAAAGGTCTTTCGTATAAAAATTAAAAGTTAAATCATGAAAGGAAGCCCTTTTAGAAAAGTGGCAGATGGAGTTAGAAGTGGTTTGTGTTATTAGAATAATTGTCTTTTCATAAATTAATGATTAATTTACATACACATTCTGTGTCCCTTATCTATTTTGTTTTTCTCAAGAGAGATCTTTTTGTTGGTTATGAATATGTATTTGTTTTTGTATCCATGTTACAGACAAGTCTTTTCATCTGTCATTTATTGAACTCTTATGGTAATTTCTACAATTCACACGTCTGTGAAGTAAATTCTGTCACCATATTACTTTTTGACTTTTGTGTTCTGCATGTTTAAATATCTTTCTACCACCAAGTTACACATACATTATTCCATAAAATATTTTAATATTAGCATATACATTTTATAAAGTGTTTATACCAGCTCCTTAAATATGCCTTATATACAAACACATATGATTATCTTTTATTTGTAGCAAGTTAGCTTTGTATCAATACCATATTTTGACTTATTTTTCACAATAATTTGAAACTACACTACCTCATAACTCAAACTCCTATAACTTAATAAGTCTAATTTTGGACTCCATGCTGTATTATTGATCTATTTTCAGATCAATACTAGATTGTTTTAATTACTATTCCACTGTAGTTTGTTTTGAAATCTGGAAATTCTACTACATCTCTCATACTTTCACCATTTTAAAGGTGTTCTTGTTCACATTATCACCTAGAAAACTTAGCAAAGTATGTTTTTTTAAAAAGATTTATTTATTTATTCATTCATTCATTCATTCATTCATTCATTCATTCATTCATTCCTCTCCCTTTGCCTCTTGCTCTTGCTGTATGCTCTCTGTGTCCATTCACTGTGAGCTCTTCTTTGTCCTCTTGTCTCCCTTTGTTGCATCATCTTTCTGCGCTATCCACGGGCGTGGGCCGTCAGCTGTCCATGGGTGCAGGCCAGCTTGCCTTCACCAGGGGGCCCTGGGAATCAAATCCTGGGCCTCCCATATGGTAGATGGGAGCCCAATCGATTGAGCTACATCCGCTTCCCCAGAGTATGTTTTTGACTGGCTAAAGGTATTAGTCAGCCAAAAGGGGTGCTGATGCAAAGTACCAGAATTCTGTTGACCTTTATAAAGGGTATTTATTTGGGATAGAAGCTTACAGTCACAAGGCCCTAAAGAGTCTAACTCAGGGTACCATAAGAGGTACTTTTTTATACAAAGTCTGTTGCCACATGTTGATACAAGATGGCAGGTGATGTCTGAGAGAGTTAAGCCTTTCTCTTCCCTCTTAAGGCTCCATGGGTCCAAATTCTTCTGATAGCTGTAGGCTGGCATAGGGCTTGTCTCTTCTCCAGGTCTCATTTCTTACCAGTCTCAGCTGCTCTCATCTCTCCACAAGGTCATCTGTAAACTATCAAGTGAATGACTCAAATCGCTTCCTGCAGCTGTGTCTTTTGGAGCTGTCTCTCTTCTTGTGTATTCTACTTCCTTGTGAGAGTCTGTTTCATCAGCCCACCAGGGGGATAGGACTCAATGAGTAGCACTCTAATGACATGGTTGAATCAAAGCCCTAATCTTAACATAATTTAATCAGACATCTCAGCTGAATGTAATACAATCAAAGGGTCATCATGCCTGGAGGAACAGACCAGTTTACGAACATAATCTCTCTTTTCGGAATTTGTAAATAATCTCAAACTGCCATATTCCATCCTCTGAATTTCAAAAAGACATTACAATATTACAAAAAACAAAAACAAACAAACAAAAAAAACCTTTAAATCAGTAACAATGCTAAGTACAAAATCATATCACAATCAAATTAAAGAAATAGTTTGTCTTGGTGCAAAGTCCCTTCTGGCTATAGACCTCTGAGACTTACAAAACAATTTATCTGCTTCCAATATACAAAGAGACAGACAAAGAAGAAACATTTCATTACCATAAGGAGAAATTGGGAGGGAAACATGAGTCATGTGTTCCCTATAGTCCTGTAAACCTGAAGGGCATACTACATCAGATTTCAAAGTCTGAGAGTCATTCTCAAGATGATGGTTTCTACTCCCTGGGGCCTCATGGGGAACTACCCTTTCCACAGGCTTGCCCAATGGCCATTTTCTTGGTTCCACCCTCATCAAGCATCTGGGTGGTGACCGAGCTCCAAACCTTACCCTCTAAGAATGTTAGGGTGATGGCCACACATAACCCAATCTCTGGGGTAGGGTCTCAACCCCCTTTGTACAGTGAGGGGCAGGCAACATTTTCCCTAATATCTAGCCAACAGGCCCAACTCTCTGACAGCAATGAGTTGGCAACCTGGCCTTTCCTAATCTATAAGGTTCAGGCCCACCACTCTCAGACCTGTGGGATGTCGACCTAACTCTCCCCAATCCTTGGGGAATGTGTTCCACCCTCTCTGTAGCTGTGGTGGCAAAACTCTTCCTGAACAATGGGCTGGGACATCCACCCTTTTCAACTTCTGGGGCAAACTCACCCTCTCTGTACACATGGGTGGGGTCCTTCTCTTGACCCAAGGAGATGTCTTAATTCCAGACCTCAGTTTCCAAGGATTTCTTCTTAAAGCCTTTTTCCCTTCCATATCTCCTCCGCATGTCACTTTTAGTCCAGGCTGATGGTGGTTTTGTTCACACAGCTCTCTCAAAAAGCATGTTGGTTTAGCATGTAGGAAGCAGGGGTCCAAGCCATCAGACAGTAAGACTTTCCACAATTCTTTCCTGGATAACTGCATTTTCAATCTTGATTTACAAGTCCCAAGTTTAGTTAAGTCCTCAAATAGGGCACTATCACCTGGAGGCTTGATTTCCAGAACCTTGGAATTTCCAGAATGGGTTTCTGGTTTTGTTGTGCCCAACAATTCAGTTCTCAGCTCATTCTCTCCTTTAGCATCTTACTATAAGTTGCAAGGAGAAGCCAAGCCACATTCTCAGAGTTTACTTTGGAAAGTTTTCAGCTAAATGTTCAGGTTCACCATTTTTAAATTCTGCCTTCCATAAAACATCAGGAGTTAATCTTGCTATGTTCTCTGCAACTTTAAAATATGAATCATCTTTCCTCATTTCTAATAATAATTGCATCATTTACTTCTAAGGCCTCATAAAAAGCCTCTCTAGTGTCCATATTCCTAACAACAGTCTCTTCAAAGCAATCTAGGCCTTTTCTATCAAGCATCTCACAATTCCTGAAAAAATATCCCTTACCATTTATAAAACTGTTCCAGTATTTTGGTACTTGCAAAAGCACTATCCTACTCTCAGTATGAAATTCTGTATTAGTCATGCAAAAGTGGTGCTGATGCAAAGTACTGTTGGCTATTATAAAAGGTATTTATTTGGGGTAGAAGCTTACAGTCACAAGACCCAAAAGAGTCCAACTCCAGGTACCATAAGAGGTACTTTGTCATCCAAAGTCTGTCGCCATATGTTGATGCACAATGGCGGGTGATATCTGCAAGGGTTTCGTCTTCCTTCTTCCTCTTAAAGTTCCATGGGTCCAACTTTTTCTGATCTCAGCTGTAGCCTGGCATAGGGCTTGTATCTCTTCCTGGGGCTTTTTTTATTCTGGTCTCAGCTGCTGTCTTCTCTTCACAAGGTCAGCTATAAAGTATCAGGTGAATGGCTCAACTCTCTTCCTGAGGCCATGTCTTTTGGAGCTGTGTCTCTTCCTCTGTGTTCTTCTTCTCTGTGTGTCTATTTCCATGTGAAAGTCTGTTTTATTAACCCACCAAGGGGCTGGGACTCAAAGCTGAGCTGCACTCTAATTACATGGTTGAATCAAAGCCCTAATCTTAACATAATTTAATCAGATGTCTTAGCTGAATCTAATAAAATCAAAGGGTTATCATGTCCAGAGGAGCAGACCAGTTTACAAATATTATCTCTCTTTTGGGAATTCATAAATAATCTCAAACTGCCACACTAATATTTTGTTGAAACTTTGCATGAAATTGCATTGCATATTTACCATCATTTGAGGTGTAATTAATATATATCTGAGTACAAGTATGTGTACGTGTGTATGTATATTTCTATATATATGTATATGCACATCTCCATCTATATCTATATCTATATCTAGTAGTGACTCTTTCCATCCAGAAATATATCTATCTGTCTCTCTCCTAAATTAGATCTTTTTATGACCTTTTTTGAAGGGCTTTGATGATAGGTCTTTCACATTTATAACTACTCTTAGGTTAGTCCTGAGTTGCCAAGGTTTCACTTTCACTTTTACTCTAAATGGCTCATTTTGCCCATTGAATGTTCAAATATATCTGGTTTGGTAAATTGACTAATGTCTCCCAGAAAGACATATTCAAGTCCTAACTCAAAGATATTCCTATGAAGATGAGGCAAACTGATTCAGGGCAGGTGTTAATCCTGGGTAAGAGGACTCCTCATGAACAAAGGAAATTTGGGAGTAGAAGCCACAGAAGGAGACCAGTATAGATTGCCATGTGACAGAGGCAGAGGTTAATTGCCAGGAAGCCACTAGCAGATCATTACAGACTTCAGAGAAGGCATGACTTGCTGATACCTTGATTTTGGACAGCTGGCTTCCAAATTGTGAGCCAATAAATTACTGTTGCTTAAGCCTGCCAACCTGCAGTATTTCTTATAGCAGTTGCAAAAAAACTATGACAGCTGGGTCCAGGAAGACTAAGGATTTGTTTACGTTGTTTTTTTTTTTTCAGCACCTATATCATTGAACTTTTGGATTTTCTAGGTAGAAAATCATATTATTTTAAATAAGTGACATTTTCCTTCCCAATATTAATATGCTTTTTATTTTTCTTTCTCATTGACTATATACTCCATTGCAATGCAAAAAAGTAATTGTGATAGGAACCTTATCTCCCTTCTGATCTGATTTTAGTAAGAATTTTATAAAATATTTTCTCATTAAAATTTTTAATTCATTAGGTTTCTGGTAGAAAATCTTTATGATAGTAAGGAACATAGAAGATTTACTTTTATATTTAGCTAATATAATATATTTTGAGTATGGATTTTGAATAAAATTTTCCTGCTTTTGACATCTGATTTAAATCATCGTTGTTTTTATCTCACCGAATCTCTTAAAGTATTAGATTACCTTTATAGTTGCTGAAATTATGCTACCCTTTCATTCCTAGAAAAAGGACTGTTTTATGTAGTAATCCTTTAATACTTTATACATTTGTTGGTTAGAGATCTATTTAGAGTTTCGATTCTATGCTTATATATGTATCTTCCTTAAACATTTGTGTTTTTGAGCTACCTATGTAATAATTTGGCATCAGGTTATGCTAGACATAAAATAATTTAGAACATTTTTTTCCCATCGTATTCTATGATACAGGACACTATAAATCCAGGCATGGATTTGTAGAGCAATGAACAACATGTGTGTGCTATATGCCATACATCATGTTGAACTTTTACATGGAGTAATTTAATTATTTGAAAAGAAATCATTTGATGCTGTCATAACCTCCAATATTACAGTTCAGGAAATTGGGGAACAGAGAGGATCTGTTGCCTATACCTAATAATGTTGATGGTGCATGCATTAGAAATCAGGTAACCTAACTTTACATAGCTGCCTCAAGCTATCATGGTTCCCAGTTATAAATAACTATACAAAAAAGTTTTCTTTTAAAAATATGAAATATCCATTTTTAATCTATGAGTTTAAAGGTACCATTTAAAGCATAATAAACTGTTGCCCATACATCACCAACTTGTGCAAGAAAAGCCCCTGGTTGTTCTTTTATCTCCTCCCATCCCACCTCAAGAAGTAATTACGTTCCTGAATTTTATATTAATCTATCCTATGTTCTTCTTCACAGTTTTACCTTTTATTTATTCTTAAATATTTATCCATTTTGTGCATAATTTGGCTTTATATTGATGAACTCATGCAGTTTATATTCATCTGTCACTTACTTTCTTGTAGGTATTTCCATGTTGTACTTAGAGATGGTTTTATTGTTTATTCTCATTTTCAGTGTTGCTCAGTAATTAATTCCTCATTATGCCACAATTTATTTTTTCGTTCTTCTATTGCTAATCACTTGTGTTGTTAGTAATTCTTTGCCATCACAAGCAATACTGTTTTGAACATTCTCATACATGTCTCCTGATGCATATATACAAACCTTGTCTAGATTGTATAGCTAAGTGGTTTATTGCTGGGTTATTGGCTATGGACTTCATCACATTTGCTAAATAATGCCAAACTATTTTCCAAAGTAGTAGCATCTGTATACAACACCATGGGAGTGCATAAAGGATTGTACTCTTCCATATTCTTGCCAACACTGATTTTTTCATAATGTAAAAAATCATGAAATTGTAAAAATTAAAAAATTTGAAACTGTAGCCAATATATTACATATAAAATTGCATCACATAGGGGCTTTAATTTGTACATCCCTCAGGATATTGTAAATTTTAATCTTTCCCTATGTAAATGGGCCATTCTGTTTTTGACTGTTGCTCATTTTTCTCTTAAAACAACTTGCTTATTTTATTGCTAAATAGACATTATTAATATATTCTGGACACCAATCTTTTCTGTTTTTTAATTATTTTTAAAAAAAATTTTTATTCTCCACTCCCACCTCGAGATGGCTCCTTTATCTGTATTGTTGTCTGCTTGTCTTCTTTAGGAGCCACCAGGAACTAAACCTGGGACCTCCCATGTGGGAGGCGAGTCCCTGTTGGTTGCATTGTCTGCTGGTTGCATTGTCTGCTTGTCTTCTTTAGGAAGCACCAGGAACCGAACCCGGGACATCCCATGTGGGAGGTGGGCACCCAATTGCCTGAGCTACATCCACTCCCTGTGCTTTTGTAGTTTAAAATATTTTAACTTCTTTACAGTCACCTTATCTGCTCCTCTACATATTTGTTATTATTATTATTGTTATTTGCTGGGTATTGCATATAGAAGGGCCATAGAAAATGAAGTCCATGTCATTTCTCTGTAGAGACTGCACACCCTTTCCACTATTAGCCCCATAGGGTAAAAATTAATCCTCTCAATCCAATAAATTTTGTGCTTTGTTGGACTGGGTGGCAACTTTACTCATTCAGTTCACCTTCAGTTGCAAATGTTTTGAGGGCAAGCTGTACTCTCTAGTTTCTCAGATCGGTGAGATTGCAGATTTCCCTCTGCCTTTCCAGCCCAGCTCCCCAGCTTCCCATACAACCTCAGTGCTCAGCTGAAGTCCCATGGAGATAAACTGGAGGACAGACTGACTGTACTTTGAGAGCCCCCGGAATTCACAGCCACCTCATTTGGATGATCCATGCCCATCAAAAGCTCCTCTGGTTTCTCTTTCACCTGCAAATATCCTTTGTCTATTTACTCAGTCATGGTCACGTTTAAGGTTGTCATTACCGTTTTATCAACTCACCTAGATTAGGAGCTTAATACATATATGGATTAATGAACTAAGGAAAGAAAAGGAAGCTATGTTAGAGTCACACTGCATCATAACACTATCCCTAATCTGTAAGACTGAGTTTTAAATTCCATCTACTTAACAATTCTCTTTAAACCTATAGTCAAAAATCCATTTTTTAATCTAGGGCAATATAAAGTCTTCTAGCTGTCAGTCACTGCGGCTTCCTGAGAGTCCTTAAACAATGCGAACAAAACTTCTGCAACCGAGTTAGGGGGAGAAGGTGGTTAAAAACCAAGTACTTGAGCTGCCTGACAGGGGCAGGGGATGGGTTGCTTTGAGCCTCTCAGAATCCATCAGCATAAGGATGCCCTCTGTCCTCTGCTTTTCCTTCCCCTTTTTTCTATTCTGTACAATATAGTATTCTCCATGGGTTCACATTCATAAGCTCAGTAGCTCCACACATTTGAAGCCTGTACCATAATAAAACATTTTTATGCAGGGATGATTACACTGAGAGAACCGTGCATGTGTGTCTTTGCCAAAACGTAGTGGAAATTTATAATAATGTATTTGTTCAAGATGTAAAATGTCACCCTTTGATAAAAAGCCTCAGGGTTCTATGCAATAAAATTGCATTAATTGGAATATGTAAAGCATCTGAAACAAGTGACAGCTACACAAGTACACAGAACCTCGTGAAAGCAGCAGGGAGGAAAATAGCACTTGTTTACTGCGACCCCAAGGGACAGCTAGAATTTAAAATGGTTTATACCTGCCCGGAAAATAATATGTACACAAACCCACACACAGAAACATACCACACTGGCGTTCCACACTGAGAAAATGCAGGGGGTTCATTCAACTCACAAAACCCACAGAACTAGAAGTATGCTTAGAGGGTTTTTATTCCAATGATTCTGAACTGGAACCTTCCTTAGGATTTCCTGAGGAGATTGAAAAACACACAACTGTAGAGACACTAATCCAGGAGATAGGATTGGCTGGATTGGCAAGGGTGGTGGTGGGTATTTGTTATTTCTCATTGCACTTGTTTTTAAAATTTGTCAGATGATGATAATGTAAACTCATATGTGAAATATTATTGATAACACAAACCCTCATTTTTGGATGAGATAATGGTCTCTCACTGTCCATTGACATGAGTTGTACCAGGTTATGTTACATTGACATTCTATGCGAATTGCTCATCTTCCTGCTGTCCAACTATCATAATTAAATACGTGTGCATGACATGTGCTGCCCATTGTGTTAGATGTTTCAAACAGAACGGATTTAATATATGGAAGTGGTTACCTAGTACTGGGGAGCCGAAAAGGAAAAAAATTTTTTTTGAAAAGGAGCACTGAGAAAACTCTGAAGTAAAAATTGGCTAGAGAAGAAGAGAAGAGGTGAGCAACCATATATACATAGACGCTCAGAGGAGGAACCTTGTAGAATCGGTGGTCACAACTCTCAGGGGATGGCCTTACCTGCCTATTAATGGTACACGACCATGAAGTGCCTATAGCTTATGCTCAGACCTATGAGGAGAGAGAGCATCGTCTTGCCTCTGCTGGCAGCTCAAAGGGGGAGTTATGAGGTTGGCTCTGAGTGTGCCCAGATCAGCTAGGGGCTGGAGCCAGCTGCTCCTGATGGAGTCGGCACCAGCCCTCAGTGGAAGTCTCTTTTCTCTTCTTCCACTTTCCCTCTGGTGGTTCCTGTAGACTGAAGCCAAACTGATAACCTCTACTTCTACCTCAACACTGATGAATCTTCAGGAGCGCTGTTCTTTTGGTGCCAGGATTCAACTTCATCTGTAACTCTGACTAGAGTACGTCATCTGTCTCCTACTCCAGTCAGCCTGCCTCAAGGAGATGATTGAATATTAACCTACCACTTCATCATGGTTTTTATATATTAAGCAGAATGCAGCACAACAGCAAACTACTTATGACTTGCCTGAAGGAAAATACACAACAATATCTTATTTGTCCTATTTCTATGCCATGGTCCTTCAGTCCATACAAAATAATGTAACATACAAAAAATTCTATCTCCATAATTTTCAGTCTATTACATCTTTAACATTCCTATCAACCTTTCAAAAATGTGTACATTTATGAATAGCGAGCAAAATAAACTTATGGTATACAACAGTAACTCGACATAGTAAAATAATTTTACAGGAAAATTGATGTTTTTCATCATACAACTGAATAAACAAAAATGTAGCAGTAGTACTTTTATTTTTGTTGCTAGCATATTTTTAAGTTTATTTTTCAAGCCTAAAGAAATACAGGGCCATTGTATATATTTTTCTACCACAAAATAGTCATATTTGGTTTATTTTCTTTAATTTTATAAGGAATACTTGTATTTAAAACTATAAAAACTTAATGTATGAAAAAGATTAGTCAGGAAGTGATCTTCAGCAATTTCTCTTTCCTAATGTAACTACCATTGATATTTTCATGACTATCCTCTCATGTATCTCTTTAATGCAATGAAGTTTGCATATATTAATGAATATGGGATTAATGACCACTTTTTAAGTGAATTTATATTTTGTGGGGATAATTAACCTTCATCTTCTATAATTCCCCCTTCTTCCACTAACTAATGTTAACAACCTGGTGTATGCCCATACATAGATTTTTCCATGCTCGTATTATCATTTTCAAGCATGTTCTGGAACTCCTTCATTGTTTATTCATGATTGTATTATTAATACTTTTAAAAATCTACTGCTAGTTTAGATCCATACCACAGTTTATTCCACCATTTCAAAAATCATATTATATCTTGGTTTTCCTCACTATATGCAATATACATGTTTTATGTATAGTCTTACCCATGTATATTTTAATTGTGAAGGACAGATTTCTCTGGGTGGTGGGATTCTTAGGTTGACAGTTGGGTACACTCTTAATCTTAATAGATATTGCCAGATAGCTTTCCCAAATGTCTGTACCAATTTTTCCCCAAACAGTGTATAAGAGAACACATTATCCAAATCACTTTCAATACTGAATGTTAT
This sequence comes from Tolypeutes matacus, assembly GCA_026826555.1. Taxonomy (NCBI): domain Eukaryota; kingdom Metazoa; phylum Chordata; class Mammalia; order Cingulata; family Chlamyphoridae; genus Tolypeutes; species Tolypeutes matacus. The sequence continues at coordinate 2,487,018 of JAKSZT010053846.1, forward strand.
CACTCTTAATTTATGTGGTTCTGTGGGTTTAAGTTATATGTTGTCATTACCTTCATTTTCATTTTCTTTCCTACTAGTTAGACTGAATATTTACACAAATGTTTTCTGACTATTTAAATTTTTTTTGATTTGGATATTCATATTCTTTATTCTTTCATTAATTCTTATCATTTCAGCACCAATTTGTTAGATTCCATTCTATTACAGATATTTTGTTCTGTGTTTCAAGTATTTTTACCAATCTAATGTTTGTCTGCTGAATTTGTCTGTGGTTTCTACATATTTAACTAGGTATCTTTATATATTTATAAATATCTATAAAAATATAGATCCCCATCTCTCTCTGTCTCAATCTTTCTTTCTTTCTCTTTCTTTCCCTTTCTTTCCTTCTTTCTTTTCCCTCCTTCTTTCCTTCCTTCCTTCCTTCTTTCCTTCCTTCCTTCCTTCCTTCCTTCCTTCCTTCCTTCCTTCCTTCCTTC
>JAKSZT010053846.1:2487506-2614078 GCA_026826555.1 Tolypeutes matacus
TTCCTTCCTTCCTTCCTTCCTTCCTTCCTTCCTTCCTTCCTTCCTTCTCTGTCTTTCTCTACCTATTAAGAGGGAGAAAGAGAAAGGGAGAAAAAGTACATTTTTAAAATAAGTTTTGTAAAATTAATAACCCTGGTAAAAATACCCCTAAACCTTACATTGTACATGAATTCTCAAGTTTTCTTCCAAAGTTTTTATTTTCTACACTTAAGATTTCAGTGTTTTAAGGGATGTGTAAAACTTGTTTCCAGTTAGAATTTGTTAATATGTGCATAATTTATTAGTATGCTATCATTCATCCACTGAATATAAATTCCATTTTTATGTCATGTTAACTTGTATTCCTCTTACTCCTAAAGAGAACCCACCAATTAACAATCAAGGCTCTAGAGTCAGAAAGACCTGTGTTCAAACTCTAGTCTGTTGTGGTAGGCTGAGTAATAGTTCCCAAATCTGTCCACATCTTAACCCCCCAAACTTGTGAATATTGCCTAATGTGGAAAAAGAGTCTTTGCTGATATGATTGTTCAGTCTTGAATGGGGAGATTATCTTCAATTATCCAGATGGGTCCAGCATAATCACAACAGTTCTAATAAGAGGGACACCAGAGGCAGAGGAGAAGGTGATGTGATGACAAAAACAGATTTTAGAGCTATGCTTTGAAAGTTGGATGAAAGGGCCATAGGCCAAGGAATGTAGGCAGCCCCTAGAAGCTGAAAAAGGCAAGGAAATGAATTCTCTCAGAGCCTCTGGAAGTCTGCCCATCCCATGGCTCTAGATTCAGAAAACTTATTTCAGACATCTGACCCCCCAAACTATAGGAATATAAATTTGTGTTGTTTTAAGTCATTCAGTTTGCAGTAATTTCTGACAGCAGCAATAGGAAATGAATATATATGAAAATCCTGTGGATCAAATCACTTATCATACTGGAATCTTACTCTTGCTTTGGGTACACTGGGGGAAATTACTGCACATATCTATTTTGTATTACATGTGCAAATTAAATAACAAAAGCATATAAAGCACAAAGCCTAGTAATAGTAACAACTCAAATAATGTAAAAAATGCATAATTTTATTATTAACATACAATAGCAAGAAATTTTAAAAAACCAAAATATTTTCATAGAAACATAAAATAAAACTTGAACAGGGACCTATAATATGTTTCTTGATACAAGAACTCAATATTGAGATATGCAAATCAAATGCAGACTCCACGCAATCTCCATGCCATTATGTTTGTGAACTTGACAAAATAATTCTTAAGTTCATTGAGCTTATGACTCAAGCATTAGATGGTGCTCCATTTTTACTCCTCTCTCCACCCTAATATTAATTCAGTGATAGTAAGGATGTAGAAATAGACTAAGACATAACAATAGTACTAACTTGAAAAAGAACTTGGAACAAAGCAGTGATTTTAATCAATACATGGCAGATGAAATCAGAGAAATTCTGGTTCGAGATGGCATATTACAACAGCTCCCATTCTGTTCCAAAGCTTAGAAACTTTCAGAGTGTCTATAAAAAAGAGTGAAAAGACCCATAACCATATTAGAGAAAAACATCACTCTATAGACCGGAAATTAGAGAAAACTGTTAAAGTTTGAAAACAGACAAGAAAAGATTGTTGCAGGAAACAACAGCCTAAATATTATGCAGGAAGAAATCACAACTGAATTGAAATTTCAACCCTGAAATATTTCAAAAAAGAACTGGTTAACAGGTTTGATTTATACATAGAGTAAGCAATAAAATATCTATAATTTCCCTTGTATTGAACCATAATAATGTAGTAACCTTGACAGAAACAGATTCAGATATTCCATGGTGCTGTGAGACCTATTTCTATGGGTCTCTTGTGTCTTTGCTTATATTGTTTGCAGTGGCACTGATGAACTTTGTTCTGGATTATCTTTCCAAGGATATTTATATAGCAAACAGCTTTGGAAAATAGAGATAGTTCCCCCTATGCAGCAGAAAGCAGATTTATTGGCTGTTCAGTGTAATAAAGATGATGTCTATCTCCAGGGCAATGGTTAGGCAGGTTTGCTTGCAGCCGATCATCAAATATTTTGGTCTCCTGATTTCAGGGTTTCTCAGCTGTGATGAAAACTCACTGCATGTGCAGCATTCATTCTGTGTCACACGTATGGGCATGGAGAACCAGAGTGAACATAAAGCTTATGCTGCCTACTGTTCCTTGGGAAATAAAGTTTTATTTTGTTTTTGACCTGGGAATCTTGAGTCTTTTGCCAGCACACATGAAACTGTGTCAAAATAAATTGTGAGTTTACAAGTACAGTAAAATCTCAGACCTTTTACAGTTCTTCACAGGTTGGAGAGATGACAAGGATTCAGTAGGTTGAAGAAACAATGGAATACACATTTCCATATATAATATAATCAACTATTTCAGGAAGCAGGAAGTTTGTCTCTGAAAGAAAGAAGAGGATATAGGGCAGTAGCTGAAGTAGTTGATAAATTGAAGATGAATGTAAGACCAGAGGGAGATCAAGTGGGCAATGAGCCAAAGTGTAGAATAACTTGGGATTGTGAAGATTAAGAAAGTCCACCCACACCTGGTCTCCCTCCACTTTACCTTGCCTAAACTCCATTCAAGAGCCAACATTTCAAAATCACAATTCAGGTCATGTTTTTCCAATGATCAAAACCCACCCATAGTCAGACCTTACTATGATCTTCAAGGCTCTACCTGATCTACATCCCAACCTCTTCTTCTACCCCATCTCCTACTCACCAGTGGGAGAAGGTATCTACAGAACATACTACCAAGTTAAAGCCCATTGTCCAAATATATTACCAACACCTAAAAATTAATAAGAAAAAGACCAACAATCCAATAGATAAAAGTGGCAAGAGATTTGAACAGACTGTGAAAGAAAATCCAAATAGTCAATAAACAGAAAAAAAATGTGCTCAACTTTATTTGAAAAAGGGAGTAATTTAAATAAAGTCAACAAAAAATATTACCACATACCTACCAGAAAGGTTAAAATAAAGAAATACTGACCACACAAAGTGCTGGTGACTAAATGAGCAGTAGAACACTTATATATGGCTGGCAGGGTTGTAAATTGGTATAACTACTTTATTAAGATTTTTGGCATTATCTCTTAAATCTGGCACTCCCATGCCCTATGAGCCAATGTTTCCATACCAATATTTATTCCTAACAAATGAGTATTTCACCAAAATATGTGCGAAACAGTATTTACAGCAGCATAGAAGAGATAAATACATTATAGCATATTTATTCTATGGAATATCATATAAGAATGAAAACGAGTGGACTAACGCTAGATACAACAAAAATGAGTGGATCTCTCTAATATAATGTTGAACAAACAAATCCATAACTAAAAGAATATATATAGTCTGTTTCCATTATTGTGAAGTTTAAAAGCAGGCAAAGCTTATTCATGTAGTAGAGTGGGTACGAAGGTGGCTTCTGGGTACTGGCAATGTTCTATTTCTTGACTTAAATTCATTTTGCAAAATTTCATCAAGTGTTTTACATAAAAGTTAAAAACAAAACAAAAAAATAAATTGGAAGAAAATCAAAGCAACCCTCTCCCCATTAAAAAGAAAAACAAACCTTAACCTATGGATACATAAAATGTTACAAAGTATTCTAGGGAAAATAATTTCAAATCAATAATCCCTAAAAAATTTGTTAGTAAGAATTTCAAGTAGATGGCTATTAGAGAGCTCCAGGACCCTGTCTTGCTACCAAAACAAAACAAAACAAAAAAACCATGATTAAACAGGCAGGAACTGTCTGAAATAGCTGTTTTGAAACTCCAGGGGCCAGAAGAACACTGTACAGCATCCAGGTAAGAGTGGGAGCAAGAAGTTGATAAATTATGGTAAAGTACAGTAAATTGCTCTCTTTGTGTGGCTACCACTGGCGTCCATCCTACATTCTGTGACAGGCTGCTGAGGGGTCCAGCTCCTGGCCATCTTGCTTGTGACAGAAAGGGGTGTAAACATCCAATTCCCCAAGAAAGGGTTGGGCACAGCTGATCACTAATCACAGCTTTGATTAGTGGCTTCAGATCATGGAGGGCAAATATTGTTTCAACCTGCCCCCTGACAAAGGTGGTGGCAGCCATTGTTTCAAACCTCCCTGGAGAGGGGCTGCATCAGTGGGGCTGGAGAATTAAAGATGCCGCACTTCCTCCTCGGGGCTTTGTGGAACAGTGAAGGCTGCATTTGCTGGGCAGGCCAGGAAATAGCTTTGGGGAGTTGTTGGAGCAGCTCTTGGAGCCCTTCCTGATCCCTGTTCAAGGGCACCTTGCAATTGGTTTGTGCCTCCTTCATGAGTCCCTGGCCCTGTTTTTCCAGGGAAAGACTGATGTGGGAAAGTCCTCTAAAGCTTACCCTTACTTCCTAGAATTTGATCTCCAGACAAAAGCAGCTTAAGGCAATGGAAGGAGTTAAAAAATACATAAGCAGGAAGTCTGGGGCAAAGGTCTGCTAGCATCAAATATCCTGGAGAGTGAAGTCTATCCGTGGGAAACAGAGGAGAAAAGCAAACTCCTGTAAGCAGAGGAACATCAAAAAAAAAAAAAAAAAGCCTAACAAGAAAAAGCCCAGGGAAAATCAGAGGCCCAGAAAGACATGGAAAACCCTGCATTTGTCTTGGGCAGACCTTCCTGACAGGAGGGTTAAAGCAAAAGATAGTCTCTGCCTTATCACCAGCTGGTTACAAAATCAAGAAACAGACATCTCTAGGGAGTAAATCCAGAGTTAACATTTTAAAATATTATAATGTACAGTATGCAAAAGGAAGAATACAAGAAAAAGAATACAAGAAACAAGAAATGATGGTCCATCCAAAGGAAGCAGAAAAGAAATCCAGAAGATAGCATAGAAGATGAGAATGTGGATGTGCCAAACAAAGCCTTTCAAAAAATTGTCTTAAATATGCTCAACAAGATGAAGGGAAATACTGAGAAAGAACTAAATGATATAATGAAAACAATGAATGAGCAATATGAGTGTGTTAGTAATGAGATGGAAATTTTAAAGAGGAACCAAACAGAACTACTGGAGTTGAAAACCAAAATAAACGAAATGAAATTCAAGAGCAGATTGGAGCTTGCAGAAGAAAGAATCAGACAACTTGGAGGCAAGACACTTGAAATGAGTTAGACTGAGAAGCAGAAAGAAAAGAGAATAATTAAAAGCAAAAATAGCCTAAGAGATCTTTGGGAAACCATTAAGCACAAAAATATAAATATTATGTGAATCACAGAAAGTGAAGAAAGGAAGGAAGGAAGGAAGGAAGGAAGGAAGGAAGGAAGGAAGGAAGGAAGGAAGGAAGAGAGGGAGGGAGGGAGGAAGGAAGGAAGGGAGGAAAGAAGGAAAGAAGGAAAGAAGGAAGGAAAGAAAGAGGCAGAAGGAATATTCAAAGAAATAATGACAGAGAACTTCCCAAACTTAGCAAAAGACATGAAAATGCACATCCAAGTAGTCCAGATAAACATGAAGAAAAATACATTCCATCATATAGTGATCACAGTATCGAATGCAAAACACAAGGAAAAAGTTCTGAAAGTGCAAGAGAAGAGTAATATGCTACATACAAAGGAGTCCACATAGATTGAGTGCCCATTTTTTCATCAGAAACCATGGAGGCAATAAGGCAGTGGAGTGAAATATTTAAAGTGCTGAAAGAAAACAACTGTCAGCAAAGAATTTTATATCCAGCATGACTTTCTTAAAAAAAAAAAGTGAGACCGTTTAAGACTACCCCACATAAACAAAAGCTGAGGGAATTCATTACCACTAGACTTGCACTACAAGCAATGCTAAAGGGAGTTCTTCAGAGTGAAAGGAAAAGACACTAGACATTGGTTCAAAGCATCGTAAAGAAATAAAGACTTGCAGTAAAGGTGACTATTTTGTAATTATAAATGCCAGTATTTTAGCAGTGTATTGTTTGGCATATAAACTTATGTCTTACTTCTTATAGGTGCTAAAATGCAAATGCAAAAAATTAATGATTAATCTATGTTTTTGGACATACAATGTATAAAGATATAAGTGGCAACCAGCACAAAAAAAGGTGATAGAGGGGTATAGGAAAAAATATATATGTATGCTATTGAAGTTCAGTTGGTATCAAACCAAATATGATATAGAAATAGGATATTAAGTTTTAAATTCAAGGTAACCACAAGAAAATTATATTCACATAGAAATGAAAAGGTGCTCAATATGGTACAATAGAGAACATCAAATAAATATAAAAAGCAGGCATTAACAGAAGTAAGGGGAAAGAAGGTATAAGACTTACAAAGGCTAAATAGAACCAACTAGGCCTAACAGATGTATATAGAATACTTCCCCCAATTAAAAAATTACACATTCCCCTCAGGTACACGTGGATCATTCTCCAAGATAGACCATATGTTGAGTCATAAAACAAATCTCAATAAGTTAAAAAAAATTTGAAGTCATATAGTGTATATTCTCCAACCAAAATCAAAAGCTGGTTCTTTGAGAAGATCAATAAAATTAACAAACCATTAGCTAGACTGACAAAGGATAAAAGTGAGAGGATACAAATAACTAAAATCAGAGATGAAAAAGGGGACATTGCTACCAACCTCAGTGGAAAAAAAGGACTATAAGAGGATACTATGAACCACTGTACACCAATAAACAGGTAATCAAGATGATATGGACAAATTCTTAGAAGCACACAAACTACCTAAACTGAATCAAGAAAAAAATAGAAGAACTCAACAAACTGATTAACAGTGAAGAGATTGAATCAGCAACCAAAAACCTCCCAAGAAAGAAAACCCCAGGGCCAGATGGCTTCACAGAGGAATTCTACCAAACATTCCAATAAGACTTTACTCCATTTCTGCTTAAACTCTTCCAAAAAATTGAAGAGGATGGAACGCTACATAATTCATTCTATGAGACCAACATCACCCTCATAACAGACAAGGGTACCACAAGAATAGAAAACTACAGGCCAATATCTCTCATGAATATAGATGCAAAAGTCCTCAACAAAATATTAGCAAACAGAATCCAAAAGCATATTAAAAGAATCATACACCATGACCAAGTGGTATGTAAGGGTGGTTTAGCATAAGAAAATGAAGTAATGTATTACACCACATTAACAGAATTAAGCAAAAATACCACATGATTGTCTGAATTGATGCAGAAAAGGCATTTGACAAAATATAGCACCTCTTTTTGATACAAACACTTAAAATATTGGGAATAGAAGGAGACTTCCTCAACATTATATAGAGCATATATATAAAGCCCACAGCTAACATCCTACTTAATGGTGAAAAATCTTGGAGCCTCCTCTTTAAAACCAGGAGCAAAACAAGGATGCCCACTGTCATCACGGTAATTTGACATTGTACTGGAATTTCTTGTCAGAGAAATTAGGAAAGAAAAATAAATAAAACACATCCAAGATGAAAAGGAAGAAGTAAAACCCTCCATGTTTGGATAGGATATGGCCTTATATACAGAAAATCCTGAAAAATCCACAACAAAGCTCCTAGAGCCAAAAATATGAATTCAGCAATGTGTTGGGGTAAAAGATCAACATCCAAAAGTTAATAGTGTTTCTATTCACAAGCAATAAAAAATTAAAGAAAAGAATTCAAGAAAAAAAATTCCATTCACAATAGCAGCTAAAATAATTAAATATCTAGGAATAAATCTAACCAAGGATATAAAGGACTTGTAAACAGAAAACTACAAAACATAACTAAAAGAAATCAAAGAAGATCTAAAAAAATGGAAGGACAGTCCATGTTCATGGATTGGAAGAATAAATACTGTTAATATATCAATCCCATTCAAAGCAATTTATAGTTTTCATGCAATCCCAATTAAAATTCCAACAACCTTCTTGCAGAAATGGAGAAGCCAATCATCAAATATATATGGAAAGGTAAGGAGCCGCAAATAGCTAAAGCCATCTGGAAAAATAATAATGAAGTTGGAGGAGTCACACTTCCCAAACTTAAAGCCACAGTAATCTAAACAGCATGGTAATATCACAAGTATGGACATGTAGATCAATGAAGTAGAATTGAAAGCACAGATATCAACCCTTACATTTTCAGCCAACTTAATTTTTTTTAACATAAAAAATGTTCAAGAGCTGTGAATATTTTCGCTGTCCTGATTTTGTGATAATCAGGGTAGGCTAAACATTCGCTATATTAGAAACCATGTATGTGTCCCCAGACCTAGTTTTTCTCACTAGGTCTGGTTTTTAGAATGCTGATGATAAACTAAGCCTGATTTATTATATGACCATCCTGTCTGGGAAAAGACTGTAACTTTGGGTATCTTTGGTCAACCTTAAGAGATATAGCCACAACCTGATGGATGTGGCTCTGTCTCCCATATGGAGGGACCTGGGTTTGATCCCTGGGACCTCCTGGTAAAACTTTTTTAAAAAATGAAAATCTAGAAAGTGTATGGGCCATCAGGCTCCTTGCACAGGTGCACTGTCAGGCCCCATGAGCCATGCAGCAAGATGATGACATAACAGGAGAGTGACACAAGGGAGAACCAAGAAGAAATGCACTGAAAAACCAGGAACTAAGGTGGTGCAGGCAGTAGGACGCCTCTCTCCCACATTGGAGATTCTGAGGATTGAATCCCAGTGAAGACAGGAGGAGAAGGATGAGAAGAGAGGGCAGGAAATGGACACAGAGAGTTGCCCAGCAAACGGACACAGAAACAGCAAAAATGGAGTTGGGGGGGTAAACATGGATAAAAGTAAATAAATAAATCCTTAAAAAAATATATAGGGGAAGAAGATACAGACTATAGTTAGTGGTAATACTTTGACGATTCTCTTTCATGAATTGTTAACAAATGTTTCACAACAATGCAGAGTGTTTGTGGGGGGGTGGGGGTGATGTGTGGGAGCCCTGTATGATGTTAGGCATGTTTGTTTTGTAAGAGCACGATGTTTACTGAACACTTATAGATTATGTATGTTCATGTAGGAATGATATACTTCAATAAATTGTTGAAAAAAAATGTTCAACAGCATTATTCATTAAGGAAACACAAATTAAAACCACAATGTGATACCACTACACACATATTACATAGGCTAAAATCAAAAGAATTTTGAACAGGGAGGTACCATCCTCCCATGTGCCCAGATTAGTACTGCAAATATTTGGTGAGCAGCATTGATGATTCCCACAGATGGCCTTCAGTGTTCTACCTGTCAATCCTCTAGCTGAATGGCCAACTTATTAATTTTTTAAAAAATATTTATTTATTTATTTATTTATTTATTTATTTTATCCATTTTTAAGCCATCCCATTTCTGCTGGGTTTTTTTTTTGTGTGTGTGTGTGTGTCCATTCGCTGGGCAATTCTCTGTGTCTGTTTCCTGCCCTCTCTTTTCATCCTCCTGTGTTCACCAGGATTTGATCCTGGGAACTTCTAATGTGGGAGAGAGGCGTCCTACCACCTGTGCCACCTTAGTTCCTGGTTTTTTGGCATGTCTCGTCTTGGCTTTCCCTTGTGTCACTCTCCTGTTATGTCATCATCTTTGCTGCATGCGACACATCTGTGCACGGGGCCTGATGGTACACCTGCTTGGGGAGCCTGACAACGCACCCATGTGTGGGGCCTGGGGGTGGGGCCTGGTGGCACACCCATGCGTGGGGCCTGGGGGCTCATCCACTTGTGGGGCCTGACGATGCGTCCGCTCATGGGGTCTGGTGGCCCATGCACCTTCTATATTTTTCTTTATTTTACTGGGAGGTCCTGGGGATCAAACCCAGTTCCCTCCATATGGGAGACAGACGCCCAACCGTTTGAGCCACACCCATGCCCCCCCCCAACTTATTTTTGACAAGGGTGTAAAGACTAGTCATTTGAGAAAGAATAGTCTCTTCAATAAATGGTGCTGGAAAAAGTGGATTTCCATTTCCATAAAGAAAAAAAAAAAAAAAAAACAGAGAAGGAGGACCTCTACCTCATACCACATAACAAAAATCAACTCAAAATTGATCAAACACCTAAATGTAAGAGCTAGAACTGTCAAACTCCTAGAAGAAAATGTATGAAAGCATCTCCAGGGCCTTGTGTAAGGCAATGGCTTCTTAAATGTTTCACCCAAAGCCCAGGCAACAAAAGAAAAAGTAGATAAGTAGGACCTCATCAAAATTAAAAACTTTTGCTCAAATGAATTTATCATTAAAGTAAAAGGACAAACTACCTAATGGGATATATGCAATAAGGGTTTAATATCCAGAATATATAAAGAAATTCTTCAACTAACAACAGAGATAAACAACCCAATTAAAAAATGTGCAAAAGACTTGAATAGATATATCTCCAAAGAAGATATACAAAAGGCCAGAAAGCACATGAAAAGATGCTCAACATTATTAGCCATTAGGGAAATTTTAAATCAAAACCTCAGTGAGATACCATTTCACACCAATTAGAATGGCTGCTAATAAAAAGATGGAAAGTAACAACTGTTGGAGAGGATGTGGATAAATAAGAACACTCATTTATTGCTGGTGGGAATGTAAAATGGTGTAGCCTCTATTCAAGACAGTTTGGCAGTTCTTCAGGAAGCTTAGGATAGAACTACCATATGGCCCAACAATTCTACTACTAGGTGTATGCACAGAAAAACTGAAAGCAGGGACTCAAACATATTTTCACACCATGTTCATAGCAATGTTATTCGTAGTTGTCAAAAGATGGAAGCAACCCAAGTGTACATCAACTGATGAGTGGATGAATCAAATATGGTATATACATGCAATGGAATATTATTCAGGCATAAAAAATAAAAATTTGTGAGAATACATGTCTCCTTTTATTTTTCAATACTCTCTACTAATTTGTACATGATATTTATGTACTATTTCCAAATAATTTTATAAAAATATTACTAACCATGGACATAATTTCTTACACTACTTTTTCTTTCAAATACTGAATCACTAGTAAATGCTCTCCTTCTAAAGCTCTGTAAAATCTGTTGAAAGGATAGTGTCCTAGAATTAAGGTATTTATAGGTACCAGATATTTGTATTTCTTTCTAAACCCATGGCCTTGGTCAAGTTATTTATTTAATCTCTGTAGTTTCCTGTCTAATTGCTGATTATAATATTTTTTCACCAAATTGTTATAACTTTAAGATAGGAAGCATCTGAAGCAACTGGCACATTGTACTCAATAGAATATTAGTACCTTGTCACATTTTCCCTTCTTACCAAAGTTACATTTGACAGGAAGATAATTGATACCTCTTAAAGAACACATGGCCAGCATGTGGCCACACTTTAATTTTAATCAAAATTAGATAACCTGCAGCTTCTTTCTTTCACACAACCATACATAAGATAGGGGAGGCCCAATATCTGAACAGAAAGAAAGTGGCTAATTGATCATTTATTACCACAAGGAACTCAAAATACCAGACTAGAATAACCATTCTCTGTAATCATCAGAAACCCACACTACAAATCAATATGCCATTTCAATGCTCCTCTAAAGTGAAAATTGTTAAGTGGAGTTCAGGAATTCCAAATTTATGACAACATCAGCAATGACAGTTAGTCACTAAATCTAGGTGAGCCATCAGTCAGCTGGATATTTATTTTTAAAAAGACACATTTTGGCTCCACAATATGTTTAAAGCCACAGGGAAATCTCTCTTGTATTGAGTTTATTTTTCAGAAGTCCTTTATTTCCACCCTCTCTGAGGCTTTGGGGAGCAGGTCTCACTTGAAAAGCCAAGTTGGCAACTCAGTAAAAGGCAAGATGTCAGCACTTCCCTATATACCTGAAGTTTGATGAAAGTAGGGGAAACTCTCTCAAGGTTTTTACTTTTCTATTTGCCTTGGATAATTCTTGAAAACTTCAGATGCTTATGTGAGACTCATCTGAAGGACCTCTAGGTACTCCAAGATTTCTCTAGAAACTAATTTCAGCAAGATGTTTAATATTTTCTTCTTTCTCAATATTAATAACACAAAAAAATACTTGTGTTTTTTTCTTCTTCTCAAACAAATTCTCTTATGCTTTTCTTTACAGATAGATTCTGGACAGGTGAGAAAACATTCTAACAATGTGAAACTCAAGACAGTATGTGAATTTTTAAATAATTTAATCAATGTATTTTGCAAAATAAGCTATGGTATAGAAATAGAATATTTTACTTTCATTCTGATTAATACATCCTTATATATATATATATATATTTTTTTTTTTTAAGATTTTATTTATTTATTCATTTATCCCCCCCCTGCTGCTTGTGCTCGCTGCGTCAGCTAACCACGCCATGCGGGCGGGCTTGCCTTCACCAGGAGGCCCCGGGAACCGAACCCAGGGCCTCCCATATGGTAAACGGGAGCCCTACTGATTGAGCCACAGCCGCTTCCCCAATCCTTATATATTTATAACTTTGGAATCTTTAGCACCAACTAGGCATGAAAAATGGGGGCAAGCAATATTTTATATAATATTATGACAAAATTTTATTCTTGACAGTTTAATATACTCTGTTATTTGTTTTTAGGTATAGGCTCATGTTTTTGAGTAGGGCATTATCATCTAGCAAAGGTACATTTGAGCACTAAAGATCATGATTTCTCATTCTCACTTTACAATTGATGTTAAATTCTCCTAGAATAAAAATCACCAAATATTTTTACCTCTCCCATCACCTGCCTAAGCTGGAATGAACTCATTTAGCTGAACCTGTCATGTGTACTTGTAATTAGCTGGTGGTTTGTCTGGCCACTGGATGATGTAGGTTGGTCTCACTCACATGTCTGGTGGGTGAGAAGCTACTAGTCCTGATGACTCAGTTCTCTTTCATGTGGCCCCTTCTTTCTTATTTTTCTAGGAGGTTAGCTTAAACTCATTCATAAGATGTTCTCAGAGAAGACCTGGAGGAAAAAACACCTAATACGAGCAAGCATTTTGCAATATCTGCAAGTCGCATGGTCTAGGACAGAGTCAGTGTGTGAGAGGATCATAAAAGAGGTGTAAATGAATTAGGGGTCTTTGCTGAAATCATCTATTACATGGTCCCTTTGCCTCATTTCACAGATATAATTTCAAAACATTCTTCCTTTACGACTTCATTTTACCTTCGCCCTAGTGTAAGATGCTCTGTTCCTTTTTCACTCCAGAATACTTTGTATTTCCTTGATAACAATGTGTTTACTTGCTTGTTTTTCTTATTTGATTCTGAACTTTTTGAGACAAAGGATCTCAATTTAGCACATGATTAACATATTATCAAGAGAATGAATGAATGAATAAACTAAGAGTTAACTGGTAAACAATTTTCTTGGAGGGATTTATGTGTCCTGAAAGATCAAAATTTGTATTCATTACAATTTGAAGAGCTACAACGTTAAGTCCCATCAAGAATAATGCAAAATTTCCCAGACTCTATTCTAAACAGCTAGTATCCTATGATCTGTCAATAGATACTCTTCAAAAGTAAGTGCCAAAGAAAAATAACAAAGCAATAGAACAAGCAAACAAACAAAAACAAATCTCCTTTATTCAAATTAGTCTTAAAGACTATAGCGTTGAAAGACAGATAAATTCCGTGCTCCCATGAGGTTGATATTATAGTGAAGTTGACACACATTAAGCAAATTTCTGAGAGTTATAAGTGCTTTATATTTATCCAAACAAGGTAAATGATGAAAATCAATTGCTAGGGTTTTGATGGGAGAGAAAATTTAAGAAAAGAGCATCAGGAAATATGTATCTCCAGAAAAGATATTTATCTTGCAATGTCAATGCATAGCTAGGAGCGAGCCATGCTAAAATGTAAGGGAAGAGATTCCAGGAAGCAAACTGGCTGAGAGAAGACCAACATGGCTGGAATTTAGTGAGAGAAGGGCAGCATTTAGAGGATGAGGTTAGAGATATAAGTTGAAATGCATTGTGAAAGTTGTTCCCCAAGTGTGGCTCCTGGGTCAGCATTACTAGCACCGCCTGGGAACTTATCAGAAATGCAAATTCTCTGACCTGTCCTAGACTTACTGAATCAGAAACTCTGGGGTGGGACCCAGAAATCTGTGTTTTAACAAGCTCTCCAGGTAATACTCACAGGGCTCAAGTTTGAGAACCCCTGAAGGCTTGAAAACCATTGTGAAGATATTTGTTTTATCTAAAATACAAGGCAAGACCAATGAACCATTGAATAGTTTTAAGCAGGGAAATGATGCTATTTACATTTTAAAATGATGACTGTGATGTGGATAAAAGGGGATCTGAATTTATAAGAGGGGAAATTAATGTCACTGCTACAGCCATCAACCAGGTATGAGAAGATAGAGGTAAAAGGGCTGATAGAGAATAGCAGAAGGAGGGGGTTAAACAAAATGGATAATCCTTTAAAACAGAGGACATAAAAGTTCTGTAACACTCAAGTGCATGATGAATCTCTAAAAGAATACAATATGACGTATTTCAATTTTTATTTGATCTTGGGGTCCTTTTATGTAATTACAGATTTATAGGAAATCTGCCTGCCAGAATGCTAGCCTTATGGAAAGGGAAGGGGAAGGGGGAGGGGGAGAGGAGGGAGATGGGAGGGGGAGGAGGAGGAGGAGGGAAGGGAAGGCCGGAAGGGAGAAAGAAAGAAAGAGAGAGAGAAAAAAGGAAGGAAGGAGGGAAGGAGGGAAGGAGGGAGGGAGGAAGGAAATAGAACAAAAATAACCAACTCTGGGAAGGTCAACGTAATCTGCTTACAAGGTTACCTGACTATACCACCATGTATGAAAGGCTATTATAATCATTTTTAGATATGGAAACAGTAATTTGAGAGAGCAAGGATAAGGTCACATGATGGTAAAATTGAAATTTATTTTGTCAAAGAAAAAGCTATTCAGGATAAAAGTAAAACAAGCAAGGTTGGCTTTGTTCAGGTAGTGCTATAACAAGAAAGGTAGAGTAGACCTCAATTCCATGGAAACAAAGGACAGACAACTTTTTAATGGCTGGGAGTAGACCAGGGGAAACACCCTGGGAGATTGTAAGGGGGTAGGGGTTGATCACTGGGATGGATGATTGATTTACTCAGGTAGCATTTAGGATGGTTTGGTTCCATGGAGCAAGTTGTAACTAGGACCATTTGGTTTGGAAAGTTTTCCTTTGTGGTATTAGGCTGCCTGAAATTTATAAGCGCTGGGAGAGAAGAGGAAGGAGACAAGGAACTACCCATTTAGGGCCTCTCAGGTACCTGGGTAACCAAAGTGAGAAGGAGAAGGGAGAGGGCGATCAGGGGCAAGTTTGGTACATAGAATAGTTAGGGTCTGAAGCTGTCTTTTTCCTTTTTTCCCTGCAGTCCGAGTTTTTACCTATAACCCTACTGCTGGAAGATTGGTTTCAAGGTAGTTAGGATGGGGGAAGGAATAGGTCATAGGCACAAAGAGTAAGGCTGGCAGTTTAGTTAAGAGAAGGAAGGCAGTCTCTGTAAAATTGTATTTGTCTCATTTCCCAACTCCATATTTTCCCCCTCATATAAAATGCCTTCCCATTCCATTGAGCCACCTGGACCCTTAATTTCATTGTATGTAAAATGGGTTAATAATACCTACCACCCAGTAGCATTGTGAAGATCAGATGAAATAGCAAACATGAAATTCCTTGAAAATAATAAAGAGCTACATGAATACAAAGTGCTAACCTCTAGGCATTGCTTTGCTATAGCGTCTGGCCTGTCCTCAGATCATGAGTGCTTCTTATTCTCTGATTTCTGCCTCAGAGGAAAGTCTCCAATAGGGCAGGCTCATTTTTGAAACTTGTGAGACTCTAATACATACTCCTGTATATCTATTCTGCAGACAGGAACATAATTTGCCAGTAGCTGGTCTACTGGCAATGCTCTTTAGCAAATATCAGGGATGTTACAGGTTTAACCCACAAATCTCCATGCCGGCCTGATGGCCAAGGCTCCGCCATTTTCTGTGCCTCAGTGTTACCTTGGATCATTGTAATTAAGTATTTCCCAGCCGTGGAAATGAAAGCTTTACTTGATTGACTTCCATACTTTGATTGACTTCATGACTAGAAAGATATGGTTCAAAGACCATGGCCTTCATAGATAATAAGGAAAGCCCTGTTTTTGGTTTCTTTTGTTGGTTTTCACATTGACATGGAGTGACTACAGGGTCACTTTACGAAGGGTATTCATGGAATAAAGGCCTCTCTTGATCCTGTTATGCTTCCAGGGATATTTATAGGAAGTGAAGATGCTCAGTTGTCATTTTGTGACTTTGAAATGCCCTGAAGCTTCTCCTGTTGTATAGTATCTACTGATCAGAGAAGATCTGAAAATGGCTGGTATTCTGGAGCCTCTAATAATCTGGTAGAACTTCCTGAAGATTCTAATGAATAGCATTAGCAGAGCAATACTCCATATGCTCTAAAATTGACTGGAATTTTTCTTTTTAAAATGGCACTGGAAATTTTAAAAAATGAAGAAAAAAAATACAGTGAATATAATTTAGAAGGGTCAGAACTCATAAAGTAAATGTTCTTATAAATGTTCATTATGGAAATATGATATGTGCACCCAAGGGTCCTTGGGCAAAATGCCTGAGGCATCATTATTTTGTTTAACTTGTATGAAAGTATGAAAGCATTCCTTTTTTTTTTTTTAAGGAGGTACCGGGGATTGAACCCAAGACCTTATACATGGGAAGCAGGCGCTCACCCACTGAGCTACACCATCTCACTCATGAGAATTGATTTTTACATTTGTTTGTTTTTAGGAGGTACCAGGGATCAAACCCAGAACCTCCTACATGGGAAGCAGGAGCTCAACCCCTTGAGCTACATCTGCTCCCCAGCATTCTTTTATTTTTTTTTTTATTTTTTTATTTTTTCCTTTTTTTTTTTTTTTTATTATGGGTAAAAATCAAAATTCTCACAATACATACAAACATTTGCAAAATGATATATAAATATATATGCATATATGTGTATTTGCTTACAAAAATGTTATTTTTATATATATATATATATATACATATATTTTAAGAGGTGCTTAGATTACCTAAAATATTACACGGAACCCACTGGGATTCCCATGTTGCCCACCTCCCACACCTCCCACCACATCCCACACAAACATCTCCCACAGTGTGGCCCACCAACCTCAATGAACTTACATCCTGGAGCCTTGCCACCAACCATAGACCACAGTTCACACTGTAGACCACACTCTCTCCCACTCAGTTCTGAGTGGTGTGCCCAGCATTCTTTTTAATCTGAGAACAGCTTCAGCTATTGAGGTCTTTTCTCATACTTATATTTTTATCTTGTCAACAATTACATCTTTCCTTCATTCAGCAAATTTTTTTTTTTTGTAAACTTTCTCTTGAACATCCTGAGCTATTATCAAGGTACAGTAAACAGAACTCTTCTATGAAGAATGCCTGTTTCAAGCAGGCCCTTAGGTCTTCAGACAGGATAATGGAACAAGGTGCATTAACTACCATTTCCCTTACTGAATGGGGTGAACTTTGGCAATACACACTTGTGGAAAAGCCATCAGCACCAAGCTCTCCTCTCCCTGTTTAGGGTATTTGATCCCAGGAAACGACACCAAGCGCGAAGGTATATTTTATTTTTCCTCCTTTGCTTATATTTAGATGGTAATTTAATACTCCATAATGGTTGCTTTCCCAGCAGAACTCTTAAAAGCACTTCAGATTGTTAACAATTATAATTGTACCTTCACCCTTAGATACCTGAAATAATGGCACTTCTATTACAATGATATCCTTTTAGTTGAGACTGACACACACACAGACATATGAGGTTAAACTGGGACTTTAAAACAGGCTTTGTTCATTGTTGCACCGAAACCCACATAAATATAGAGCATTTGTATCATGAAAGCATGTCTTCAAAGTTTGGAAAGATTTCTAAATCAACCGCAGATAGGGCTAAGAGTTCTTAAAAAATTGTCTGATGATGCAGTTAAGAGTAAAACAAACTAAAATTTTAGAGAAAATAGTAAGGTAATTCAGACATAAATAGTCTTTTGGTAACATACCTTATTTGAGATAAGTGCTTCAATTCCTCTTGACAAAAGTGTTTGGGTATTTTAGATATATGTATGAAAAGAAAGAAACATATCAGCAAGATTTAGGTTTCCTTAATTCAAAATCTATGCTTGCCTTGGTATAAATAATACGGAATAAAATGCACGCACACACGTTTGCAATTAGCCTTCTCCTTTGACAATGACTTAGATTTTAGACGTAGTTGTAGGGTTTACTGTTTGAACTTCAACTCCTCTCATCCTCTTTACCACACTCAAACGTACACACACTCACACACATGCATGCTCCTTGTGAATTTCCTTATTATTTCCACTGCAATTGTTGCACCTGCTTTTTGACTACAGGTTTGTTTGTTTGCTTAATTGGTTTTTTTGTTTTGTTTTGTTTTGTTTTTTGGACATAGATGGCTTTATAAACAGAAGTGGTCAGAAATCTCCAGTTTTCCCAGATTTGAGCTAGGGCTAGAGAGCTTATACTTCTCTGGAAGCGTGAGTATAATAAATCTCTCATTTTACCCCTATTTTCATCATTGGTATGAGAGAATTATGAGATATTTAAGGGGGTCTGCTGAGAGAAGTAGAGATGAGAAGTAAGTAGTAAGATCCTCCCAGCATTCAAGCTGGAAGCCCAGCTCAGGACCTGATTTGCCTGTAATTATATATTTTTTAAAAATTCACACAGTCTTTCCAATGAGTCCCTGTATTTGCCTAACCCAGCTCAAATTAATTTTTTGTTGATTACAACCCAAAGAGACCTGGCTAATCCAGTAAAATAATAATAATAATAATAATAATAATAATAATAATAATACAATTTTAAAAACCTTATTTCAGAATGGAGGAAGAATCAATTTTGGTTTCTGATGGATCTGAATATAAAAACCAGATCAATAACTTGATTGGCCATCAGTCCTTGGTCAAGTTACTTGATCCTTCTGAACCTCATATTTATCTTTATTTAAAGAAAAAAATGAAAATACCCAGTATACCCTAAAGGCCAACCTATGACAATGCATGGAACTTTGAAAGCTTGGTTCCCTTTCCCTTTCTTATCTAAGTATTTATAAAAACCAATTAAAGCAAAACTCAAAACAAAACAACAAAAATGACATTCATGGTAGAGGACGAACGGAAGTGATAATTTTGCATTTATTTCTTGTTGATTTTATGTGATGGAGCATTTTTGTTATATGTTGATAAGCATCTATTAGTATGCTCCCAATGATAAGAATATTGTTTACTTAAAATTAAATGTCAGTGAGTGCAATTTCCAATAAAAGACTGAAAATACCATATTTAGATAAATAGAAGTCTATGGAATGATTTGCTAAATGAAGCAGTAATAATAAGCAAAGGAAGAAAATGTCTCAGAAAAAAGTAAATAGCTATGATATTTCAGAAATGGAAAATTCCAAGGTTAGTGAATGGTCATGACTGAAAACTTTTCTTTTCACAATGAGTTCCAGTTTTCAAATTTGTGCAACAACCTCTCAGATTAATATTTTTGGCTAATGATGACTTGCAGTGTGCTTCTCTGTGCCTCTTAACCCTTTATCCACAGAACATAGATAGAATTAATAGACTCTGCCCTGCCTCAAAGAGGATTGTGAGATCAATGAGCTGATATGGTAACTTTATTGCCAGACAAGACCACGCAAAAGATGGGGGTAAAAGCTCCAGCGGCCACATGGCTTGGAAGCACAAGAGCAAAAGGATTGAGTATGATGGGAAGTGGAATGTTAGAACTAGAGCACAAGCATTGGTTTCTATGATAGAAAAGATCTTCTACTGAGATAGCAGGACTCTCAGCTGTGGGCATCATGTAGAACAGGGAACTTAATAAACTGGCATCTACTATAAACTCTAATTAATGACAATTACAGATCTATGAACTTACCTTGGCCTTTCATTTTACAGTATGTAAAATCTTTTCTCACACATGATCTCAGTTCAGCCTACAGCAGTCCTGTGTGGTAAACAGGGCAGAAATTAAAATCTCAATTATTTCAGGGGGCCTATGTGCTTTGCCCAAAGTCATAGGCAGTAGTGAGTGCTGGATTAGGTCCTTGAAGAGAGTCTTACTGGATCCAATCCAGTTTTGTCATCTCCTCCCCATGAGTTGAGTCAGACAACTTCCCACAGCTAGAGATTTTGTGCAAATAAGACTCTTTCTTTACTATGTCTCTTTATTTTTTCTCAATTTTCTTTTTTCTTCCTTTCCTATTTCCTTCCTTTTTATTTATATTCCTTGTTCCCCTTCCTTTATCGCATTTTACTCTACATTGGAGCATTTATTTATTTAATCTTTTTTTTTTTAATAAGCTTTAGATTACATAAATGTTAGATAAAAAATATAAGGGATTCCAATATACCCTGCCCCACACACTTTACCCCATTAATAACATTTTTCATTACTGTGGTATATTTGTTACAATTGATCAACACATATTGAAGCATTGCTACTAACCATGGTCTATAATTTACAGCACAGTTTACATTTTGCAATTTTATAGGTTTGGACAAAATATATAATGACCTGTATCTGTCATTGCAATTCATGCAGGACAATTCCAAGGTCCCAAAGTTGTTCTTCCCTCTCCCGCCCCTCAGAACCTCTGGTGACCACTGCCTTTATATCAATGATACAAGTTCTTCCATTACTAGAACTTCCTCAGTCTTGAGGATTTGGGGATGGTGATGCCCGTTCTGTTTCTGATTGAGAGGGGGCTTAGAGCTCATAAGGCAGATAGGTAGATATGTCTTGCTTGTAGTTGTAGATACTCTCTGATTTCTGGGATGGGCAGTGTCCGTCATCTTCCTTTTGTTAGTTGTCCTGGGCTAGTCCAATGAACTAGACATTAGGTGTTGCAACTCTCCTGAGAATCAGGGCTCAACCAGCATATGGACAGATTGAAGATTTAAATCTCTGAGACATATATTTAACAAGTATAGTGCTATTTATAGCCTTAATTCATTCAGGTTCCCTAGGAGCAGAGATGGACACAAAGATTCAGATTCATATGATTGGTTGAGGTAATCTTCTACAGGAAAAATAGCCTATAGGGAAGAAGGAAGTGAGGAAATTATGACAGAAAAGGGTAAGGGGCTAAGTGCAGATGGAGGTGTGGTAAAGTCTAGCCAAGTGCATCTGGATGTGTTGTCCCTACACCAGCCACATCAGCTTGACCTAGGAACTTGATAGAAATCCAAATATTTTGATCTAGGTTGGACCCAGTCCACAGGGGGCTCTCAAGGATAAAACACCATGGAGAGTTGTCTTTCCTTAAGCCTAAGGGCCTGAATTGTTTTATCCATAAATCAATCATTGGCTGTAACTTCCTGGTAGCTACAGTTATTTGTTGGCAATTCTCCAAAGAAGAGGAGCATCAGGGGATGTTCTCAGATTACCCTCAGAGCAATTGGGAGATGGTTGCCCTCCTCTGATAAAGGGGATCTGGGTATGATATCAACAGTATCTACAGCTACATACTATGTAGAATGAGATTTGGAATTACATGGTCTTGGTCCCACCCAAACCTTTTTTATTTGTTTTTTCAGTTATTCCAAGGTACTTATAAAGCAACCTCACCTAAAAGATGATATTCATTTACCAGTCTCTTGGCATGGGAATTCGTGTATCATAACACTCAACATTTTGAAGAGTTCAATTCAGTCTATTAGCATATTCATAGGATTGTGGAACAATCGCCACTATTTAAATCCAGGACATTTTCATCACCCCAAAATGAAATACCAAACCTCTTAGTGGTCACTCCACTTTTCTCCCCAGCTCATCCAGCACTAGGCAACTAATCTCTTTTATGTCTCTAGAGAGTTGCCTATTCTGGGCATTTCACATGTATGGAATCTTATAATATGTGGTATTTTGTATCTGGCTTGTTTCAATTGTCAAAATGTTTTCAAGGTCCATCAACGCTGTAGCATATATCAGTGCTTCATTCATTTTTATGGCTGAATATATTCCAACATATGGATATGGCACATTTTGTTTATCCATTCATCAGGTGATAGGAATTTGGGATATTTTCTAATTAGAGCTACTATGAATAATGCTACTATGGGCATTTACGTACAAGTTTTCTGTAGATATATTTTTTAATGCTCTTGGGTATATAACTATGAGAGGAATTTCTGTGGTACTGACAGTACCACAGTGTCTTGATTTTTCAGTTTACTAAGCTGATCAAATGGATTGTCCTTTAACAGTGGGAATTTATTAGCTTACAAGCTTAGTTTCTAGGCTGACAAAAACATCCAAATCAAAGCACCGTCCGGTGATACTTCCTCCCCCAGATCAGATGCTGGTGATCCTGGGCTACTCTGTCACATAGCAAGGCACATGACACCAACTACTAGTCTCTCCCATCTCTTCGAGGTTTTGATTCTTCCAGCTTCTTGCTTCTTTGGCTTTCTTTCTGTCTGAATTTCATTCTCTTATAAAGGACTCCAATAAGAGGATTAAGACTCATTCTGAGTGAGGTGGGTCATAACTTACAGTTAGGACACTACTCATCAAAAGATCCTACTTGCAATGGGTCCACACCCACAGGAATGGATTAATATTAAGAACATAGTTTTCTGGGGGTATGTATAGCTTCAAACCATCACACTTGTTTATTGTAGATTTACAGTAAGTTTTGAAATTGGGAAGTGTTAGGACTTCAAATTCGATCTTTTTTTCAAGATTGTTTTAGCCCTGCTATATTTTGTATTTCCATATGAATTTTAGAGTCAGCTTGGCAATTTCTGCAAAAAAAAAAAAAGACAATTGTAATTTTGGTAAGTTGAATTGAATGTGTAGATCAATTTGGGAATGTTGCCATTTTAACAATATGTCCATGAATACAGGATGTCATTCCATTTATTTTAATCTTTAATTTCTTTCAATGATGTTTTGTAGCTTTAAATGTACATGGTTTGAACATCTTTTGCTAAGTTGATTCCTAAGTATTATAGGGTTTTTGATACTATTGTAAAACGATTATTTTATTAATAGTTTCAAATTATTCACTCTTCTGATAATTTTATTTTAATATCTATCCTTGAAAGTTACTTTGAACTCCCCTGTGTGCCCATACAAAGCTCCAAGAGTTGGAAGAGAAGTTTAGAGACATCTTGATTTCCTTCGTCTACTTCAACTCCATCATCTTGTCTGGTTGTACCATCTTTTGTGTTTTATATATGAAATCTTATTTTTCCCTAACTCCAACTGGTTGTTGATTCATAAGATAGTCTGACCTGCTTTTCATTTTCTTTCTTAAAATAGTCTTTTAGATGACTATCTTAGATGCATCAATCACAGCCTGAGGACCAATCTTTTCCTACTACTCATCCAACCCCATCTTCAGTGATAAAGCTCCCAATTGCTTTTGAGCTCTCTTTATTTTGGGAGGAGAAACTAGGAAGTAAAAATTTAGCTTTCCTTCAAATGCATACTCAAATTTAACTTTACAATGTATAGCTATGCAAAGAGAAAAAGTAGATTAAGAACCTAAGTGTCAACAATCATGGATTTATAAAATAAATCATGCTTTGAAAAAATATATCACATAGTAAAATCATATTTTATTAAACTACTAAAAGAATTTCAGAAAAGGTCTTTTGATATTCAGTGAAATGATCATTATGTTCTCTGGGATCTCAAGTAAATGTATCACATACAAAAATTCTGAAACAATATAGACCAGAATGTTAAGCATAATTGTCACTGTCTGATGGCATTTGGGATTTCTTATTTTTCCCTATATTTTTATAATAAAATATATTATATAAGTTATGTTGTTAGATAATTTACTAACCTAGCTCCTACCACTACCTCACCCAGAATGTGGGAACAAATATATTTTTATATTAAGTTTACTGAAATAATCTCTGCAAGACAAGCTGTTAAATCTACTGGCTTCAGTATTCTCAAATCATTTTTAGACTGCCCTTTCTGCTAGAGTGTCCAGAGAAATGATTATGACCCGTGATTTGGGATATATCCCATAAAAATAAATACAACTCAAATGTTAACACAAAACATATTGAAAATGAATTATCTTGCAGAATCTTCTTCAGACCCACTGCCTTGACAAGTTAAATGAGATCAAAGTGACAAGGGAAATATTGATTAAGAGAATAGAATTGAATTTTAAAGTCCAGTTAAAAAAAGCCATGGCATTGAATGCATCAATAAGGATTAATAATCTGTTTTTAAGTTGTGCAAAATTATTTTACCAAGGATTAGATTACTGTAAATGCGTAAATAAATAAGAAATAAAAGTTGTATTTTCTAGGAAACCCTAACTCTTGACAGTGAATTCAAAAGAATACTTCTTTTGTCATAATGTCTACATTTTATATTGACATGTCACTTTGTGGACCCTCTTCTACACAGATAAACACACACACACACCACTCTACTTATCTTCACTTTGATTTAGGTCATGTAGCAGTTGGAAGCTTTTTGTGAATTCCGGAAAAGATCATGTTTTTGGAGCTAATCCATTCCTGTAGGACCCTTTGATTATATTGAATTCAGTTGGGGGAACTTTGATTGGATTGCTTCAGTGATGCATGACCCAGGGTGGTTCTTGGTACTCTGGCTGGAGTCCTGAAAATACAGACACACACAAAAATGTGGCAGAGACAGAGAAACTCTGAGAGGTTGAGAGAGAAGTCTTGGAGGCCTGAGGCTGGAATCAGCAGAGCACAGAGGCATGGAAAGAGGTCCCTGAGAGGCTGATAGAGAAGCCTGGAAGAGAGGGAGAAGACAGCCATAGGTTTGATGGCCTATAGCTGAGTTCGGAGAGAAAGCATCTTTAGATGATGCCACCATGTGTCTGAGACAGCATCTCTGATGGTGCCTTAATTTGGACATTTTCACAGCCTCAGAACTGTAAGCTTTTAACCTAATAAATTCCCATTACAAAAGCCAATCATTTCTGGTCTATTGCTCCCAGCAGCTTTTAGAAAACTAAGACAGCCATGATTACCACCTGGAAGATTTCATCTCCTAAGTCCATAGGAATATAGGACATTTTCACCAGGGCTTCCTTTAAGTGTAATCAATTCTTCCTAGGCAGCGAGTAGACTGCAGCTGGGGATAATTAGCCTGAAAAATAGAAGAATTAGAAGAATTCAGTAGCTCTGTCTTTAAAAAAGTGAAGAGCTGATCTGTGGAAGAAAGTTGTTTCCTTATCTGGGATGTTAGAAAATAGAATCAGCATCAGTGATAAAGGAAGAGAAGACAGAGTTGGTTCATATTAAGGAAGACCTGTCTAATAAATGAGAATGATTAAAGTTGAATGGTATGTATGTGGCCAGTTCCCTGTCCTTGGAGGCCCCCCCCCCCTTTTTCCAAATGCTTAGTATGAACTGGTTTGGAGCATACAAATAGGGATTAAATGACAGATGGAAGGTTGAAATAGAACAGTGCTTTGAAAACTGCAGGTCACAACACATTAGTAGTACATGAAATCAAATTAGTGGATCTTTACCAGCATTTTTACTAATGACTATGTTAAATTTGTTTTCTCACAAGTAGCCATTCGTGCTTAATGCAGAAAATATGCAAACTGATAAAAAAAAAGAAAAATTCAACTGTAAAATAATCATTCTACATTTTGATATACTTTCTTCTGCACTTTATTCTCTGAAGATATATATTTAAACAATTATATGTACACATATGTGTAGATGCATATTAAGTTTTAGAGATACATATATTTTCAAATTCACTTTAAATATAATTTTAGTGGCATCAGTTTTTCTCTAAGTGGTAAGACTAGAAAGCCCTATAAGACATTTTAAATTAGTGCCAGGTTGGTAAAAATGTGGTAAGCCCTGCACTTTTTACTTCACTTATGTTATTTTGTTTAGTGCTTATAATGTCTATGACATAGATATTATTATGTCTACTTTACAGTTGAGAATGCTGAGGATTACAAAGATTGGAGAACTTATCAAGCCCACACAGCTAGTATCTGACATCAAATTTGAACTTATTGTGTTCTGAACCACTGAATATAATGCTAGAGATCTCCATAGACTAGGATTTTAATTCATTCTTTCATAGTATTAAGAGCAAGATATTAATAAAAAATGTGCATGGATAAATTATCATGGATCACACACTATAGTCAATACTTTCATACCTAAGTTGAACTTGTTTGCTGTGATTTCCACCAACAGGAAATCAAAAGATCTGTTATTTATCTTACCTTGGTGTGATGGTGAGGCTAATGTGTCAATTCGGCCAGGTAATTGTGCCCAGTTGTTTGGTCAAGCAAGCACTGGGCTAATTGTAATACAAGGACATTTATGGACTTTGGTCATCAGTGATGAAAATTAAATGAAAATTTGGGAGACACTGGAGAACGAGAGGGGAAGGTGTCACAGTACACTGGACATCCGATAATGCAGTGATAAAAGGAAAAAAGAATATATTTTTTAAAAAGGTGGCTATTAATAAAACAGAAAACTACAAGTGTTGGAGAGGATGGGGAGGAAAGGGAATCCTCATCCACTGCTGATGGGAATATAGAATGGTGCAGCCATTGTGAAGGACCATTTGGGGGTTCCTCAGGATGCTAACTATAGAATTGTCTTATGATACAGAAATCCCCCTACTGGATATATACACAAAAGGATTAAAAGCAGAGACACGAACAGATATATGTACACCAATGTTCATAGCAGCATTCTTCATTACTGTCAACCCAAGTGTCCATCAACAGATGAATGGATAAGCAAAATGTGGTATATACATACAATGAAATATTACTCGGCTGTAAGAAGGAATGAAGTCCTGACACACGGGACAACATGGATGAATCTTGAAGACCTAATATTATGTGAAGTAAGCCAGTCACTAAAGGACAAAAATGTGTGACCTGACTGATATGACCTAAACATATTGAGCAGACTCACAGAGAAAGAGTACAGAGGATAGGTCATAGACAGAAAAGGAGTAGAGTGTGGTAAGCTGGTGCTCAATATGGACAAAACCCATGATATTGTGGAAGGGGGTGGTTTGGCAGTGGATGGGGGTGATGGTGGTGCAGTGATATGAGTGGAGTCGATGGTTCTGAAATGTGAAGGTGAACAGGTTGGGGGGCGTTGGGTTGGACTATCCATGGAACTGGGGGCAGGGCTGGAGGATGGAATAGGTGAACTCTGGGTATTTGTAGGTCTGTGGTTGAAATTACAATGGTGGGATTGTTCTTTTGGCAAATAGGGCAGGGCAGGGTCAGGATGTTGGTGGTCAGGAGATATGTGGGAAATGGTGCAACTGGGGCCTGCTTCCATGGAATATGAATGTGTTCAGCTTATCATAGTGTGGTGTCTTAGTAGGTGGAGACCCATACAATGAACAAGAAAATATTAAACTCTCATCCTGGTGAGTCCTGCTACATTCTCAAATATAGGGGCAAGAATTCTCTCGAGTACATAGGCAGTAACTGATAAAATAAAACAGACCCTCAATATTAATGCTTGTGACTATGAACATTATTCTTGAAAAACTGAAATTTAGTGGCTACTGAGGAGAGGGGGAGGGAAAAATAGGTGGAATATAGGGCATTTTTAGGGCATTGGAATTGTTCTGCATAATTTTGCAATGATGGATAGAGGATACATTTTGTCAAAACCTATAAAAGTGTACAGTACAAGGTGTAAACCATAATGTAAACAATTGGCCATGGTTAGTAGCGATGCTTCAATATTTGTTCATCATTTATAACAAATGTACCATACTCATGTAAAATGTTATTAATAGGGACAAAATGTGACAGGGGGAAATAGGTGGAATATATGGAAATCCACTATATTTTCAATGTGATTTTTCTGTAACCTAAAGCATCTTGGAAAATAAAGTGAAAAAAAAATAAGGCACTGAGGGAACACACAGAAGAAATTGTCAATATACAGAAAAGAGAATATATTATGGTGATGAAAGGAAAAATGCAAAATAATAATTTGTTGGCTTTGTTTTGGGAGAAAAGTTACAATTATGGCAGGGAAGGATGACCGGTACAGGGTGTCAGTGGCAGGGGTTGTGAGGGGAAGGACGCATGCCTCTAACAGAATATGAAAGTATTTAAGTGGTCTTGAGATGTTGTCTCTGTGGGTGGAGACCCACACAACAACCAACAAAATATTAAATTCCCATCCTGGCAAGTTGTATTAGTAAGCCAAAGGGATGCTGATGCAAAATACCAGAAATCTTTTGGCTTTTATAAAGGGTATTTATTTGGGATAGAAGCTTACAGTTACCAGGCCATGAAGTGTAAGTCCCTCACCAAAGTCTCTTGCCACGTGTTGGAGCAAGATGGCTGCTGACATCTGCAAGGGTTCAGGCTTCTTCTTCCTCTTAAGGCTCTGTGGTCCCAGCTTCTTCCAATATCAGTTATAGGCTGGGATACGTCTCCTCTCTTTCCCAGGGCTTGATTCTCTCTGGACTCAGCTGCTCTGCTCTCTCCACAATGTCAACTGTAGACTCTCAGGAGAATGGCTCGTCTCTCCTCCTGGGGCCTCTGCTGTGTCTTCTCTCTTTTCTCATGTATCTCCTTCTCTGTGTGCTTATTCCTGGTGCTCCAGCATTAAAACTCCAACTTTCTCCTCTGCCATGTCATTTTCTCTTTGAGTCCCTGTCCACCAAGGGGGAGGGGACTCAACATTCTACAGATGTGGTCATATAAAAGCCTTAATCATTATTTAATCAAGTAAAAGTGAAACCTCTGCATCCAATTCAGTCTAATATGACCAGAGGAACAGACCAGTACACAAACATAATCCAATATCTATTTTTGGAATTCATAAACAGTATTAAACTGCTACAGAAGTCCTGCTACATTCTCTAATAGAGTGGCAAGAATCTCTGGAGCACATAGGCAGTGCCTAGCGAAAGAGAAGAGACCAATATACCAGGCCCTTATATTGGTGCTTGTACTTATGAACCTTATTATTGTAAAATTGAAACTTAGGTTAGTAATATATATTGCCTAAGAGTTTCCTCCTGAATACCTACTTGTTACTCAAATGTGGCCTCTCTCTAAACCAAACTCAGCATATAAGCTCACTGCCCTTGCCACCTCCCCGCCCCCATGTGGGGCATGACTCTTGGAGATGAGCCTCCCTGGCAACAAGGGATTATTACCAAGCATTAACTAGCAATGCATTGGGAAAAGACCTTGACCAAAAGGGGGAAATATTAAATACAAATGAGTGTTTACGACTAAGAGATTTGAAAGTGAGTTGGGAGGTCATTCCAGAGGTAGACTTAAGTACGTCTCAGAAGGATCTCACTGACTGCCACTACATAAGCAATGCCTCAAGCAGGGGTGCTCCTGAGGGTTCTAGAGACATCTGGACACTATAGGCAGGGAAGATATTCCCACAAAATTGGCACCCCCATCAGTGGGCCTTACCTTGGAATATATGATAACCTATCTTCTCAATATATCAGAGTTAGACTCATTTATAATTTTCCTATACATCGTTCTTCTGCTCCTTTTATTTGAACCTATAATCAGCACTATACCAATTAAATATATGTCCCAGAGACTTAAATCTTCGGTCTATTCATATGCCAGTTGATTCCTGAATCTCAGTAGAGTTGCAGGCAATACCTACTCTCCAGTTCATCAGACTCACCCAGGACAACTAACAAAAGGATGAAGATGGACAATGCCCATTCCAAAAAACAGAGAGTAGCTACAACTGCAGAGAGTTCCACCCATCTTCCCCATGGGATCTAAGACCTCTCTCAATCGGAAGTAGAGTAGGCATCACCATCTCCAATTCCGCAAGATTGAGGAATGCGCAAATATAAGAGGGGAATGCAACTATGGACTAAAGTAGACTTCTTAGTAATGGAGGAACTTGTAACATTGATATAAAGGTCACCAGAGGTTCTGAGGGGAGGGAGAGGGAAGAATCAGTGTAACTCGGGACATGTTTGGGTCATTGGAATTGTTCTGCATGACATTGCAATGACAGATACAGACCGTTATATATTTTGTCAAAACCTATAAAATTGTGCTGTGAAAAGTGTAAACCATAATGTAAACTCTAGACCATGGTTAGTAGCAATGCTTCAATATGTGTTCATCAATGTTAACAAGTGTACCACACTAAAGAAAGATGTTGTTAATGGGGAAAATGTGGGAGGAGGAGGTGTTGGGGTATATGGGAATCCCCTATATTTCTGATATAACTTTTATGTAATCTAAAACTTCCTTAAAAATAAGGGGAAAAAAAGAACCATCCACATTGTCTCATGTATCAGTAGAGTGTTATTCTTTATTACTGGGTAGTATTCCAGGCTACGCCACAGTTTGTTTATCTTTTCCCTTTCTGAAGAAACCTTTCTTGGGTTGTTTTCAGTTTTTTGTGGGTAAGAGCACTATAAACATTCATGTGTAGATTTTTGTGTGAAAGCTGATTTACATTTAAATTAGGTAAATATTTAGAGTGAGGTTGTTGGATTCAAAGCTAAGTATATGTTTAACTTTATAAGAAATTGATGAACTGTTACCCAAAGTAGTTGTGCCATTTTGCATTCCCACCAGTACTGTGAAAGAATTCTCACCAGTACTTGAAATTGTAGAGTTGTGTTTTTCCCTTTTGCCAGTAAATGGGTGTGTAGAGATGCCTCATTCTAGTTATAATTTGCATTTCCCTAATGACTAGTGATGTTAAACAACTCTTTATGTGCTTATCTGCCATTCGTATGTCAGCTTGTACAAAGTGTTTGTTCATATATTTTTCCCATTTCATTGGGTTTTTGTTTTCTTATTACAGAATTTTGAGCGTTCTTTAAATGTATTAGATACAAGTCCTTTATCAGATAACTAATTTGCAAATATTTTATCCCAGTCTGTGACTTTTTTTTTCTTTTCCCTCATTCTCTTAACACTATCTTTCAAAGATAAGTTCTTAATTTTGCTGAGGTTCAATGCATTAATTTTTCTTTTATGTGCTTTGCCTTTTTGTTGTGTCTAAGAAAACTTTGTTTGACCCAAAGTTCATATTCTTTTCTTCTGTTTGTTTCTAAAAGTTGCATTGTTTTAGTCTTTACATTTAGGTTTATGATTCATTTTTAATCAATTTTTGTATGGTGTGTAAGGTATGGATTGACTCTCATTTATTTGGTATATGAATATCCAATTATTCCAGCGCTGTTTGTTGAAAAGACTATTCTTTCTCTATTGAATTGCCTTTGTTGAAAATCAACTGATTATATATGTGGCTCTATTTCTTGATCCTCTATTCTGTTACATTGCTCTATATATGTCCAGCATTTTGAATGAAATAAGTACAATAGAAAAGGGAAAGGGAGGGAAAGAAATGAATGGAAGGGAAGGGAAAGGAAAGAAAAGGAGAAGAAGAGTAGGGAAGTATAGGAAAGGAAAGAGAAATGTAAGGAAAGGAAGGGGAAGGGGAAGAGCCAAAAGTAGAGAAGAAAAGAAAATATACATATGCATGTTTCCCTCCTGGTAAGGGGAAATATTGTTTCAGAATCTTTTTGTTCAGTTAAATTCATATATGTGTGTGTATAGGTGTAGGTGTAGGGATGTGTGTTTGTGTGTGTAATCAGACATCATGGATGACACTTTTTTTCACAAACATTTGGAAATATTGAATTGGATTCGTTTCGCTGCCCTTCTCTAAAGTCCTTCTTATCTGAGTGGTGTAGACTCTCTGACTCTACCCCACATGCAAATATATTGAATATTATTGCATGGAAGAGAAAAACAGTGGAATGATAGAATTTATAAGATTTTCAAAAGCTTTGAGATGATGAAACTAAACAATGTGCTCAATTAGGACAGCATCCTTATTTTTAAAAATGCCCATATTTTTACTGTAAGCTTTTGAGAAAGTAGCTTCATCTCTTTTAATTGCTTTCTGCAATATAGATTATTGTTTCTCTCTCAATTCTACCTTTGTTATCTGCAAAGGCACATGATGGTGGCAATGTCTGCTGCATTTCCCCCAACATTTGTTCTCCCCTTCTCTTATAATACCTGATTTTATGACTAGGCATGTGCCCACTCAGAAAAGGTATGCTTCTAGCAGACCTTGAACTATATGTGGCAATGTGATTATGTTCTTACCAATGGAATTTAAGCAGAAGTCTCATGTGGCAGATCCACGGAACTATTTTCTTTTTCTTGTTTCTTTTCTTTTTTCTGAAGGGACTACAGTCATGCACAGTATACCCTACTTCATTCTTTCTTTGGTAATCTTTGCTAGTGACTAGAATGAGCGTGGAAGCTTGCAGATTTGAAGCTAAGCCCTCATCCAGAAAGGAGCCTGGTTTGCTGTGAGTATTGTGGATGGAAGTTTCCTTCCAGCTGTAGACTACATAACACTCTTCATTTAGGTAAAAGTAAAACAAAACTTGAATCTCTGTTAATTTAGCTTTTTCTGTCACTTACAATGATGTAGTCATCATTCTTTTGACATTACTAATTTCCCCTCACCGTTTTACGTGATCTCACTGTCTCCCAGTGTTTATAAATCACCCCACCATTTTGCTAATGGTTTAAGACCAACACAACTTGGAGACATCCTTGATTCTTCTCTTTCTCTCTCACTCCTTATCCAATCTATCAGCAATTCTGTTCTACTTTTTATAGTATTTACAGAAATCTTTTTCTCATCATTTGACCCTGGTCCAAGGCATCACAATCTTTCCTGAGAATTGTTACAGTTGCCACACAACTAGTCTTTTTGCATCCAGCTTTGCCTCCTTCATTTAATTCTCATCAGAACAACCAGAAGGAGATCTTTTAAAATAAATTATATCACTTTACCCTCTGCTCAAACCCTGCAATGGCTCCAATCTCTGAGTAAAATCCAAAGTCTTTGTGATACCCTTCAAATTCCCACATTTTCTAGCCCTATGGTATCTCTCTCACTGTCTGCTCCTCTATTCTGTCTAATTATCTACTTTCCATCCATCCTGGACTCCATGCTGTCACACATCCTCTGCCTCCAGATACCCTCATGTTTCACTCAATTCCTTCATTGCATTCTCTGCTGAAATGTAACCTCATCTGAGACGAGATTTTTTGCATGTATCTAAAATATTACTCTTTTCATTAGTTTCTGTCTCCTTTACTTTGTTTCATATTTTTCAAGGCACTTAATCTCACAAATACTATTTTTAAAATTCATCTATTGACTCTCTTCCCTCATGGGGACTGGGATTTATTACTTTGTTCCATCTCCAGCACCTAGAACAGTGCTTTATATATAATACTCACTCAAGAAACTTTTGTTGAATGAGTGAGAGGCAGGGGCTGAGATACGTACTTTCAAATCATGGCTATGAGGTTTGCTATGTATAAAGTCTTAGGTAGTTAATTTAGCTGTGATCCTCACTTTTCCCGTCTCTCAAATAAGTAAAATACTTTTTATCTGAAGATGTTGGTGTAAGGAATAAATGAAACTATCTTAGTAAAAAATATCCAACACAAAGCTTTTCACATAAATGAATTCAATAAAAGTTTGATAAACCCCTGAATATTGAAAAATGCAAACAGAGGCCTCTAATGATCTGGAAGGAAATTTTCTTTTTTAAGGAGGTACCAGGCTTGAACCGGGGACCTTGTAAATGGGAAGCAGACATTCAACCACTGAGCTACACTCACTCCCCAAGGAAAGTATCTTGGGAAAATTTTCCAGGTTAATGACATGAATAAATTCAGATAATCTTCAAGTATTAAAAGGAATTTACAATTCCTTAATTTAGTTTTACAAAGCATTAAACATCCCTGATTAAAAATATCTGCATGTTTTATCACTTATAAAATGAGTAGTATTGATTATAAATCTGTAGCATTTGCTTGGAGACTTGGGGGCCTCTGTGGCTTTTGTTTGACCCCCTGAGAGCAATTTTGGTAGAGAAAAATTGGTACTTTCCACTGAGTGCTTTGTCCCTTAGGAACTGCTGCTGGTATTTCTAACATGCAGACTGGGCCCTTTTGCTGCTTTGCTTAGGTGGAACATGTCTCCCTTGTGAGCCAGACATGAGTTCCCTTTCCACCAGAATAATGCTGAGACAAATTCATTTGGAAGCCTTCCTTTCATCTCTGTTACACCTCTCAGTCTTCAGCTCTTCTGATGGACTCTTCTCCCTCACCTTCTTGCCCAAACTCTTTTTGTCTTCATGTCCTATGTCCATAATCCTACTTTTTCCCTCTATCCCTAGACTTTCCACTGTGTCCAACTAACCCACTTTTCCTCCACATCTTGAGATTTCCCTTTTTCTGGCATTAACATATTTATGTGTGTGTATATATATATATATATATATATATATATATATATATATATATATAATTTGTTTGTTTGTTTGTTTGCAATGAAGTCATTTGTCCTCTGAACTTGGCTCAAAGTTATGCTTCTCATGCTTTCATACTTCATATACCTCGGGCTCAGGAGGTAAGTTGGAATTTCTTATACCTTTAAATGAGGGCTATCCAATAGGATTTTCTGCAACGGTGGAAATGTTCTATACCTCTGTGACTAACATGGTAGCCACTAGCTACATGGAGTTATTGAGTACGTGAAATGTGTCCACTGTGACCAAGGAACTGGATTTTTATTTTAAGTTAATTAATTTAAATTAAATAGCTACAAGTGGCTAGTCACTACTATATTAGACATCACAACTATAGTCCCTTCTTCTACCATCAAGTGAAAGGATACTTATGGTTCTAAAGATACCTTCTCTACCTCTCACCTCTGATCTCCTCATCAATTTAACTCTTTGTCTCTTGGTTTAACTGTCTTGAAATCCATTTCAAGCCCTACCATTACTCTGGATAACATCAACTTAAATGCATGAAACATCTATTCAGCCTCTGTTGACCTCAATCCTTAATGTCCTTTAATTTATTATAACTCACTCTATGCCATGGGATACCCACACCTGAAATATTAAATTATATGCCACATTCTGAACACCATGCTACTTAGCTGAGAGGAGAAGGATTAGATACTATCCTCCTGTGCCTCATAGATGTCCCACCAGGTAGAACATTTTCCTTGGTGCATCAGATCAGGTTTAAGCATTCTTCCTGGCCATCTTGTCCACAGCATTATAGTACTTAATAGTCTTCCTACAGAATACACGGTAAGGATTTATAGCATTTCCTGTAACCACCTCTTGATTTCTCTATCTTCCCATTAGAAAATGTGGGAACAAACTTTCTTGTTTACATACTACTACTCACCACTTCAGATGGTTCTAGGCACATAGAAAGCTCTCAATAAATGAATGAATGGAAGGACTCATTTTATAGGCTCACTGGATAAATCACAACCCATTATAAGCAGATCTCTGTCAACTTCCCCAGACTCTGAGGAATTATGGACAGTGAGCCGAGTAGAGAAATAGCGCTGCTGCCTTCGATTACCTCATAATCACAGTGAACACTGCTGGATCACGGGTACATTACGGAAGTCTCTTTTTAATGAGGGTTTGCTTTCTAATGGGGATTGAATCCACCTAGAAAGAAGGTTGTAGGTGATAATTAATAATTTTATCACAGGTTTGGAGCTATGACAGTGGTCTTAATTCAAGTTTCACAGCTTTCACTAGGTAGAGCTCATGCTTTTGGATTTTTTTGGTAGATCTTTTTGTTGCTGTTTGCTTGGTTCGTAGTTTCTGAATTAACAAATATAGCTGCTTTAATGGATTGTCTTTGCTTAATAAAGCACAGAGAAAAATAAATCATCTCATCCCTACAGGGAATTGGATGTGTTGCTGCTAATGAATACAAAACCCATGTTTCAGATGTCAGTATATACAGTCTCTCTACTTTTACAACTTGTACAATGTCAACATGTTTTGTTCTCTGGAAGGAGAAAACTACATGCCTATGTAGGTCTTGGTTTTTGGAGCAATGAGACAGGCACTTCCTGGTTCTTCTGATATCCGATCTCCTTTCTTGCATTTTATGATATTCATTCACAATATGTGTTTTTTTCTAATTTTGAAAACATTTCCTTTTTTAAAAAAATGGTCAAAGTAACTCTTTCAAAGTTTAAATTATTATTATTAATTATAGAAGTTGCAGGTTTATAGGAAAAATACAATGTTCCCATATACTCCCCTCTTTTCCCAATTTGCATTAGTGTGATACCTTTGTTACAATTGGTGAAAGAATATTAAAATAGTATTATTAACTCAGGTACACAGTTTACATAGATGTGTTTGCCCATATCCCACCCTATTAATAACCCTGTATTCGTGTCATA
The DNA here is from genome assembly GCA_026826555.1 of Tolypeutes matacus. Lineage (NCBI taxonomy): Eukaryota > Metazoa > Chordata > Mammalia > Cingulata > Chlamyphoridae > Tolypeutes > Tolypeutes matacus. Next base: position 2,523,904 of record JAKSZT010053846.1, read on the forward strand.
TATGTGCTATAATTCATGAAAGAGTGTTCTTAAACTTGTACTATTAACCCCAGTCCGTTGTCCACAACAGGTTTCACTGTTACACAGTCCCATGCTTTACCTTCTAACTTAAATTCTAGTAACACACATGACCCAAAACTTCCCATTTCAACCACATTCACATTCATAATTCACTGCTGTTAATTATACTCACAATAATGTGCTACTACTACCACTATCCATTTCCAATCTTATATGTTCAGCCTATATAGAAATTCTGTACAAATTAACCATCACTTCACCATTCTCAAGTTTTTGCCAATCTATTCCCTAGTAACCTACATTCTAGATTCTAACTTTATGGGTTTGCTTATAATTAGTTCACATCGGTGAGATCATGCAGTATTTGTCCTTTTGTGCCTGGCTTATTTTGCTCAGCATAATATCCTCAAGAATCATCCATGTTGCTACATGTATTAGGACCTCATTCTTTTTTATAGCTGAATAATATTCCATTGTATGTATATACCACATTTTGGTTATCCATTTGTTGGTTGATGGACACTTGGGTTTCTTCCATCTTTTATCAATTGTGATAATGCTACTATGAACATTGGTGTGCAAACATTTTTTCAAGTCCCTGCTTTCAGTTCTTCTGGTTATATACCTAGTAGCAGAATTGCCGGGTCATATGGTAATTCTATATTTAACTTCCTGAGGAACTGTCAAACTGTCTTACACAGCAGCTACACCATTTTACATTCCCACCAGCAATGAATGGGTGTCCCTATTTCTCCACATCCTCTCCTACACATATTTTCCACTTTTTAAAATTGTAGCCGTTCTAGTGGGTCGAAATGTTATCTCATTATGATTTTGATTTGCATTTCCCTAATAGTGATGTTAAGCATCTTTTTATGTGCTTTTAGCCATTTGTATATACTCTTTGGAGAAATGCCTATTCCAGTTTTTTACCCATTTTTAAATTGGGTTGTTTGTGTCTTTATTGTTGAGTTCTAGGATTTCTTTATATTCTAGATATTAAACCCTTATCAAATATGGGCTTTCAAATATTTTGAGTAGGTTGTCTTTTCACTTTCATGGCAAAGTATTTTGATGCACAAAAGTTTTTATTTTTGAGGAGGTCCCATTTTTCTTTCTTTCTTTCTCTCTTTTTCTGTTGTTGCTTTTGCGGGTTGTAAAGTCCAAGACACCATTGCCTAATACAAGATGCTTCTCCATATATTTTCCAGGAGATTTATAGTCCTGGCTCAAATGTTTAGGCCTTTAATCCATTTTGAGTTAAATTTTTCATTCTTTTGCATATGGATATCCAGTTCTCCCAGCACCATTTCCTGTAGAGAATATTCTTTCCCAGTTTAGTGGACTTGTCAGCCTTGTCCAAAATCAATTAGCCACAGATATGAGGATCTATTTCTGAACTCTCAATTTGATTCCATTGGTCAATATGCCTATTATTGTGTCAGTACCATGCTGCTTGGCCACTGTATTTTGTAATATTCTTTGAAGTCAGGAAATACAAGTCCTATAACTTCATTCTTGTTTTTCAAGAAATTTTTGACTTTTCATGGTCCCTTACCCTTCCAAATAAATTTGATAACTGGCTTTTCCATTTCTGCAAAGTAGGTTGTCGGAATTTTGATTGGGGTTGCATTGACTCCGTAAAACATTTTGGATAGAATCAACATCTTAACTATATTTAATGATATTTAGTCTTCCAATCCATAAACATGAATGTCTTTCAATTTATTTAGGTCTTCTTTGATTTCTTTCAGCAGTGTTTTTTTGTTTTCTATGCACAAGTCCTTTACATTCTTAGTTATATTTATTCCTAGATATTTGATTCTTTGAGCGATTATTGTAAATGAAAATTTTTCCTTGATTTCCTCCTCAGATTGCTCATAACTAGTGTATAAAAATACTACTAATGTTTTCATGTTGATCTTGTACTTGGCCATTTTGCTGAATTCATTTATTAGCTCTAGCAGATTTGTTGTAGATTTTTTGGGTACTTTTTATATATAGGGTCATATCATCTGCAAATAGTGAAAGTTTTACTTCTTCCTTTCCAATTTGGAATCCTTTTATTTATTTTTCTTCCCTAAGTGCTCTGGCTAGAAATTCCAGTAAAATTTTGAATAACAGAGGTTATTCAAAATTGGGCATCCCTGGCTTGTTCCAGATAGTAGAGGGAAAACTATCAGTCTTTCACCATTGAGTATGACTTACTTGTGGGTTTTTCATATATGCCCTTTATCATGTTGACAGTTTCCTTCTATTTCTATTTACTGTTTTTAATCAAGAAAGGATGCTGAATTTTGTCAAATCCTTTTTCTGTGTCATTTGAGATGATCATGTGCTTCCCTTTGTTTGTTGTTGTAATGGAAAACAGTAATTGGTTTTCTTATGTAGAACCACTCTTGCATACCAGGGATACCACTTGATCATGGTGTATAATTCTTTTAATATGCTGTTAGATTCAGTTTGTAAATTTTTTTGAGCATATTTGCATCTATATTCATGAGGGTTAATCATCTGTAGTTTGCTTTCCTTGTGGTATATTTAGTTTTAGTATGACAGTGATGTTGGCCTTGTAGAATGAGTTAGGTAGTAGTCCTCCTTCTTCCATTTTTTGGAAGAGTTTGAGCAGAACTGGTATTAATTTATTTTTGGAATGGTGGGTAGCATTCATTTTTTGAAGCCATCTGGTCCTGGGCTTTTCTTTGTTGGGACATTTATTTGTTTTGTTTTGTTTTAATTTTTATTAGTTTTTTAAAAGATACTTAGATTACATAAATGTAACATAAAAAATATGGGGGGTTCCTACATGCCCTGCTCCCCACATCTCCCATACTTTCCCACATTAGCAGCATCCTTCATTAGTGAGGTACATTCATTACAATTGATGAACACATTTTGGAGCATCGTCACTAAGCATGGATTACAGTTTACATTGAAGTTTTTGATTACTGATTCAATCTCTTGTAATTCATCTGTTGAGGTCTTTTATTTCTGGTATAGTCAGTGTACGGTTGTTCTTGTGATTCTGGGAATTTGTCCATTTCATCTAGGTTGCCTAAGTTTTTGGCATACAGCTGTTCATAGTATCCTCTTATGATCCTTTTTATTTCTATTGGGTCAGTAATAATGTCCCCCCTCACCTTTCTAATGTTAGTTATTTGCATCTTCCCTCTTTTTTTCTTTTTCAGTCTAAGGGTTTGTCAAATTTATCGATATTTTCAAAACTTTTGGTTTTGTTAATTCTCTCTATTGTTTTTATTCTTAATTGCATTCATTTATGCTCTAATCTTTGTTATTTCTTTCCTTGGCTTGCTTTGGGGATTATTTTGCTGTTCTTTTTCTAGTTCGTCAAGATTTGCAGTTAGGTCTTTGATTTTAGCTCTTTCTTCTCTTTTACTTATTTACTTTTTTAAATGAATGCACTGGTACTTCCACACAATAGAATACTTCTCAGCAATATAAATAATAAATAGCTTTTTTCTGTCCTTTCGTATTCAACCTATTTGTGTCTTCTGGCCTAAGGTGAGTCTCTTATAAAAAACATATAGTTGGGTCATTTTATTTTTACTCTATTCTGCCAATCTGCATCCACTGATTGAGGAATTTAATCCATTAACATTCAGTTTTATTACTGTAAGGGCAGTATTTCCTTCAGCCATTTTTTCCTTTGGTTTTTATATGTCATATCTTCTTTGTCTCTCTTTTCCTTTATTGCAGCTTCCTATTCTATCTAGTTGTTCTTCTGTGATGTATCTGACTGATCCTTTTCTCATTTCTGTGTCTATATACTTTTAAAATAATTTCTTTGTGGTTACCCTGGGTTTTACATTACACAATCTATATCCATAACCTACTAATTTGAAAAGATACCAAAAGAGCTTCTAGAGCATATATGTCATGTGCTCTGTACTGTAAATCCTCCTTCTTCCCCTCTTTACGTTTTTTTTTTTTTTTTTTTTTTTTTTTGGTCCCACTTTACCAATTTTTTTGCATGTATATTATCAAGAAATATTCCTTTTTCTTATCCAATTATATCTTGATATTTATAGGAATTAAAGAGTAGAGTTGTATATTGAGGATACTTTCCAATTGGGTTTTGCATTTACCCCTTTTGTTACTCTTACTGATGATCTTCATTTTTTCACCCTACTCCAAGTCACTTTCTCCTGTATTTTCCTTTCAACCTGAAGAATTCAATTTAGTAATTCTTGTAGGTCAAGTCCCTTATTGATGAACGCTCTCAGTTTTTGTTTTTTGTGAATATTTGAAACTAACCCTCATTTTTGAAGGATAATTCCATTATATAAAGAATTTTTGGCAGACAGTTTTTCTGTTTCAGTACCTTAAATATATCATCCCACTACCTTCTCACCTTCATGGTTTCTAATGAAAAATTGGCACTTTGTCTTTTTGAGGATCTCTCATACATGATGAATCATTTTTCTATTGCTGCTTTCAGAATTCTGTCTTTATCTTTGGTATTTGGCATTCTGATTAGTATGTGTCTCAGAGTAGATATATTAGGGTTTGTTTTGTTTGGAGTGCATCATGCTTCACAAACATGTATATATATGTCTATCACAAGAGTTGGGAATTTTTTGGCCATTATTTCCTCAAATATTCTCTCTGCTCTTTTTTTCTTCTCTTCTCCTTCTGGACATCAATTACACATGTGTTTGTCTATTTTCTGTTGCCATTCCAATCCCTGAGACACTGCTCCTACTTGAGATTTTCTCTTTCTTCTATTCAGCCTTTGTGGACTCCTTCTCCAGAGTCTACTGTCCTCCAGAGTTATAAGCAAATGGCATTTGTCTTTTTATTTGCTTAAGCTCTGGGGAAGCTTTTTCAGGTGATGTCTTACATCATCATGTTGATGACATCATTGAAAACATTAATTTTTTTGTTTTCAAAAATTTTATCATATACCGTATTTAAACTAAAGATTAGAATTATAAAGAACCAATTGAAGCTGAGAAATATAGATGTATGCTTATGCATTTTTCTTGGTAGAATGCGACAATCTCCTTATTCTAGAGCCAGAAGACTGTTTTGATTTCCATGGGTTGAACACACAGCTCCAGGTGAGCTACCATTCCAGGCATCCCTGCATCTCTCTTTGTCTCCCTTGGAGGTTCCTCTGGCCACAGCATATTCCAAGCTCCCTACAATGGGTTTTGAAGTTCTATGGAAGACGGATTTTGATATATTTTAACATAGGAATTTTCTATATAGCCTTAGGAGAAAGGTGTAATCTTTGCAAATTGAAAGGGTTTGTTCAGAAATTTTGAAAATTACTTGTCTTCTTTACAACTTAATCATTGTTTTATTTTTTTAGAAATTGTGATTCTCTAACATCTGTCTTAACCTGTTGTTTGAAATACCACCTTTATCAAATAATCAAAATAATTAAACATACTGGCTTGGTATTTAAGTGTTTCCACTGCACAAATTTCTATGTGAAATACTTTATGTAATTTATCTAATTTAATACACATGGAAACATAAAAATTCAATGTTAATATAATTATTTTCCAAATGAGGAAGCTGAGGCACAGTTTTATAACTTCAATAATAATAGAAAATTAGAACATTTTGTTTGTGAATCCACTTAGTTGGATTTAAGTGACCACACTATAAACAAATTGACAATTTCGTCCTTTTACTAAGTTCTCTTTATGTATTACATGAATCTTAGATTATTTTTATTTATGTAAATATTGCATTGTTTAAATTTCTGTAAATTTATATACTATAAAGCTATAGAACATCTGGTAGGGCAAGACATCCCTGTAAACATCTGGCAGGACAAGTCTTTACTCATCATTTTTTATTACTTTATGTTGCTGTATATAATATTCATCTATTGCATATTATGCATACATTCTTTTAAAATCAAATTGTCAAGCTCCATAATATGTCTCAATATGTCCCAATAAGGTTCTGATTAAGATTGTATTGAAATTATGGATTTGGGGGTCAGAAAATACATTTGTGTATAATGTTTAAGTTTCATGGATAGCATTATGGTATGTCTGTTTATTAAGACATCTCTTATGCTTTTATTAATGTTTTATACTCTTCTTTCTACTTATATCTTCATCTTTTAGGTAACTATATTTCAAAAGACTTTGTAGAGTTTTGAGTATTATTTTGAATACTATTTTTCAACTAATTAAACATTGTTATATTTTCAAACACATTATTGATGACGTCTAGGAAGATTTTTTTTTTTTTTTTACTTTCAATTTTGCAATAATTTTAGACTTAATGAAACTTTGCAAAAACACTTGAGATATCCCATATACCTTTCACCAGGCTTCTCTAATGTTAACACCTCACATATCCATAGTACAGTCATCATAATTAGGAAATTTACATTGATCTAATACTATCACCTAAACTACAGGTGTATTTGAATTTCAACAGTTTCTAAAGTTACTTTTCTGCTCCAGGATTATACATCACATTTAGTTGTCTCCTCAAATCTGTGACACTTCTTCAGTGTTAAGTTGTTTTCCATGACGTTGACACTTTTGAAGAGTACTAACTGACTTTTTTGTTGAATGCCCCTCAGTTAAGATTTGCCTGATGTTTTCTCATGATTAGATTGGAATCTAGTCTTTTTGTCAAGAATATCACTACAGAAATGATACACTCTTCTCCGTTTATCACGTGGGGCTACATAATATCAATATATGTGCTTATTTGTGATTTTACTCTAAGCACTTGGTTAAAGTGGTGTTTTCTAGGTTTCTCCACTGGAAATTTACTATTTTCTTATTTGTAATTAATAGACATCTTGGGGAATATCCTTTTAGACTATGCAATTATTCTGTTTCTCTTCAAACTTTTGCCCACTAATTTTAGCATCAATCTTTGAATTTTGAGTGTAGCAATTATTACTGTGGAGATCTACTGGTAATTTTTTAGTACATCCTTCCTTCTACATTTAGAAGTCTGTAAGGAAGAGTTGACCCTTCTTCTCCCATTTATAGTCTAAGACGTTATATAAATTTTTAAGCCCAGATTACATAGCTAGGGAATGGCAAAAGCTGGAGTGAGTCCTTATTCCAAAATCCATGCCCTCTGACCACACTACTGTGCCTATGATAGGAGGAGACAAGTAGCAACTGCTTATCACAGGTGTTAAGCACTTGAGGCTCTGTTCTTTCTAAACTATGGCAGTGTTTACCACTTCTTTAGCTTCCTGTCATCTCCCACTAGGGATCCCTGACACCCAACTCACCATGCCCAAAGTCATATACTTAGTCTCTTATGAAATCCAGATTCAATCTCTGGATTTTCTTGCTTTACATGGGCATACTGGTGAAATGTTAAAATTTAAAAACATTTCTATATTAGTTGGTATGTGTCAAAAGGCTTTCATTTTTTGCATACATTTTGGGCAGTGAACATGTTCAAGGAATTACTTTGAAGAAATATGGGTAATACAACCCTTGCTTAAGGATAGAATACTTTGTTTTGTTTTATTTTCGAAATAATAGTAATAAGAAACTGATTCAATGAAAAGTAGCTATAAGAAAGCTGTTTATTAATTAATTTCTGAACCGAAAATAGGTCATATCTTCTGACAACTGTGCCTTTTCTGTAAGAACAATAATCAAATCTGGGACTGTCCAGAGTGTAGGTCTCCGTAGAAATTACACAGAGGTGGCTTGAAATGGGAGGGAATGATTCTATTTTATAACTTCTAAAATATGGGAGAATTACAAAATTCCAATAAACTCCAATAGCAGCATGAGATTTGGAACAATAGTGACCCGGATTTAAACCCCAGCTTTGTCACAGATTTTACAAGTCACTAAATATTTTTGATCTTCTGTCTCTTCAACATTGAAATGGTTTTGGTAATACCTACCCATGAGGTCAGTTGGAAGGTTTAAGTCAAATCCCGCAGGTGAAGCCATTAGTATACTGCCTGGCACAGATGAACCATTCTTTAAGGGTGGAAGAAGCTGCTTAATTTTTTTCCCTTTCCCCCCCTTTTTTAAATTCTCTGGCTGCTGGTTTTAACATCATCATTATGCACATACTGTTATTAATATTACTGAGATTAATTACAGCCTCCCGTGTGTCTGTCTCTCTCTTCTCTGGGTTTTTTGTTGCTTTTTTATAAAACAGGTTTAATAGATCTGATGCAGCTACACTCAAAGATACATTTAAGTGCTTTGCTAAGACCTGAATTTGGTGTCTCTGATGCTGGTAGCAATTGAAGAAAGGACAAGAACCCACTTCACTCAGCAATGCTTTATAACACAGTATCAGAGAGGACAATTTCCATCTTCCCCTCTCTTCCCTGACAGTTTTATTATTACATCTTTCATCTCAACAGGCAGAATAAATATAACCTTCATAAGAAGTGCTTCAGATAGGCCAGCAAGTATTACATTGACTTCTGACACAGTAAACACTGCTATTATGAATGTAATATTGTCGTGATTATTTTGTTCCTTGGAAAACCAGCTATAATATGGAATATAAAGCCGTGTCATAGAAATGTTAATCACCTGTTAACTATATTAATATGAAGCAATTTTTCTTTTTGTTCTCCCATTCTTGTTCTTTATCTCTAACCCACAAACATATCCATTTAAATTTAATATATTTTTGTAATATATACTGCTTTGTATTTAATACTCTACATTTAAGAGAATGTTAAAATAATTAGAACCCTGTCTAGTTTGCTCACATCCTTAATTCAGTTATTGGTATACAATCCTAGAATTAATGTTGTTAATTGTAAGAACATGCGCTATTGAGGCAACTATAACATAGTTATCCATGATATCTGGATTGAGTCTTCCAGGGTTCATATCCTGATTTCTCTACTTGCCAACTGTATGACTTGGACAGACTATTGAAATTCTGTGTGTTCTATTAATTAAACAGATATACATTGAGCCCATTCTAAATTCTGGAGACACAGCATTCAACAAAGAGATAAAAGTCCATACCGCAATGATGCTTGCATATTAGTGGAAGGAGATGAACAAATTGAAAAATGAGTTTCAGACTGTGATAATTAAATAAAGCAGAGAGAGGAGAAAGTGGTGAAGAGGAGGGCTGTGATTTTACAGACAGGTGACAGGGAAGACCTCACCATGAAGGTGACATTTCAGTAAAGGGTTGAAGGGAGCAGATTCTGCTGATGTCAGAGGGAGAATAGTTCCAGGTAGAAGTATAAGCACAAAGGTTCTGAGATGGGGGTATGTTTCGATGATCGGAGGTAAAAGAGGAGCTATGTGAGTGAGAGTAGATGATGTCAGGGAGGTGGTGTGGAAATCATGTAACTATTGTGAAGGCTTTAGCTTTCATTTTGAGTGAGATGGAAAAGTTTCAGAGGAGTTTGGGCTCAGCATTGATGGAGTCTGAATTAGATTTGAAAAACTAATTAGTCACTTCACTAATGCCTGGAGAGCAATGGCAGGCTGAAGAGGAAATAGTGATGTTACATGGTGACTAGATGTGGCTAGAGGTGGTGGTAGCATAGTTAAAGTTTGAAGATAAATCAATAGAATTTCTTGATACATTGGATGTGAGCAGTGAGAAAAAGTGAATAAATACTTAGGAGAATGATTGCTGGATAGTATAGTAAGACTATATTTAGCTTTTTAAGAAACTGTTAAACTGTGTTCTAAAGTGGCTGTGCCAATTTGCAATCCCACCTGCAATGAATGCGTTCTTAGTGCTTTGAAACCTCACCAGCAACTGGTAACATCAGTTGTCTTTTTTAAAAAGATATTTGAATAGATGGGCAGAGAGAGCTTATTTTTGTTTTTATTTTCATTTACCTAATGATGAATTATGTTTAGGATCTTTTCATACACATATTAATCATATGCATATCTTTTAAGTGACATTTTTGTTCAGATATTTTATTGTGTTAGATTTAATTTGTTTTCTTTCTCTAGTGTTTCTAAGATAGAAACTAAGGCTATTGTTTACAGATATTTTTGCTTTCTAATATATGCATTTTCTGTAAGAAATTCTCCTCACAGCATTGTTTTACATGCATCCCACAAATTTTAAACTGTATTTTAATTTTCATTTGATACAAAATATTTATTTTCATTTATCTTGAGACTTCTTTGATCCATGGGTTATTTAGAATTGTGTGGTTTAATTTCCAAATATTTGGGAATTTTCCACTTCTCCTTCAGTTATTTACATCTGCATGGAAGCCATTGTAGCCTGAGAACAAACTCTGCATGATTTCTAGGTTCTAAATTTGTTCAGACGTGTTTATGGTCCACAGTGTGGTCTAGCTTCATGGATGTTAGCTCAAGAAGAGCTGTGTATTCTACTTTTGTTGGATGGAGTATTCTATAAATGTCAATTAGATCCATGTTATTGATAGTGCTTCTGATGGCATTTGCATCCTTATGGATTTTCTACCTACTTTAGTTATCACTTACTGACAGAGGGGTGTTGACGTCTGTCTCCAACTTTGATAGTGATTGGTCTTTTTCTCCTTCCAGCTCTATCTGTTTTGCCTCATGCATTTTGAACACTTTTGTTATTAGGTGCATTCATAATAGGATTGTTTTGTCTACTTGGAGAATTGATTCCTTTATCATTATGTAATGTCCCTCTTTTATTCCTGACACTCTTCTTTGCTCTGAAGTTAGTTTTGTCTGAAATTAATATAACTACGCCAACTTTATGTTGATGAGACTTAGCATGTTATATCTTTCTCCATGAATTTATTTATTTTTATTAGAGAAAGTATAGGTTTATGGAAAAACCATGAGGAAAATACAGAGTTGCCATAAACCCTTCTGCCTCCAAGCAGTTTTTCCTATTTTTAGCAATTTGCGTTAGTGTAGTATATTTGTTAAAATTGATGAAACAATATTGTTATAATTATACTATTAAGTATAGCCCATAGTTTACATTACAGTTCACTGTATTGTACAGTCCCATGTTGTTCTTTGTTTTATTCTAATAATATATATATGGCATAAAATTTTCCCTTTTAACCATATACAAATATATAATGCAGGGGTGTTAATTACATTCATAATGTTGTGCTACCATCACAACTATCAATTACCAAAACTTTCCCATCAGCCCAAACAGAAACTCTGGATGAATAGAGCATTAACTCCCCATTCCCTACCACCCACACTGGCTGCTCAGAACCTATATTCTTTTAGACTATGAATTTCCTCATTATTTCATATCAGTGAGATCATACACTATTTGTCCTTTTGTGTTTGGTTTGTTTTACTTAACATGTTTTCTTTAAGATTCATCCATGTTGTCAATGCATCATAGTGTCATTTCTTTTTATAGTTAAATAATATTGCATCCTATGTATATTTCACATTTTGTTTATCCATTCATCAGTTGATGGACACTTGGGTTGCTTCCATCTTTTGGCAATTGTGAATAATGCCACTATGAACATCAGTGTGCAAATCTCTGCTCAAGTCCTTGCTTTCAATTCTTCTGGGTATATACCTAGTAGTGGGATTGCCAGGTCATATGGTAATTCTATACACTTAGCTTCCTAAGGAACTGTCAGACTGTTTTCCACAACAGCTACACCATTTTCCTTTTCCACCAGCAATGAATGAGCATTTCTCTTTCTTTACATCCTTGCCAACACTTGTAATTTTCTGTTTTTTTTTTTTTTTAATAGTGGCCATTCTAGTAGGTTTGAAATGCTGTATCACTGTGGTTTTGATGTGCATTTCCCTAATAGCTATTTCGCTAATAGCTAGTGATGTTGAGCATCTTTTATGTACTCTTTAGCCATTTGTATATACTTTTTGGAGAAATGCCTATTAGTTTTTTGCCTATTCTTTAATTGGGTTGTTTGTGTATTTCTTGAGTTGCAGGATTTCCTTTCATATTCTGAATATTAAACCCTTATCAGATACATGGTTTCCAAATATTTTCTCCTGTTCAGTAGGATGTCTTTTCATTTGGGACAAAGTCCTTTGAGGCACAGATGTTTTTAATTTTGAGGAAGTCTGATTTATCTACTTTTTCTTTTGTTGCTTGTGATTTGGGTATAAAATCTAAGAAACCATTGCCTTCAAATGCTTTTTATAAAGCAAAAAAAAAAAAAAAGAAACCATTGTCTAACGCAAGAGCCTGAAGATGCTTCCCTACATTTTCTTCTAGGAGTTTTAAGGTAATGGGTCTTATATTTAGGTCTTAAATCCACTTTGAGTTAAAATTTTCATATGGTGTGAGATAGGGGTCCTCTTTCTTTCTTTTGCATATGGATATCCAGTTATCCCAGCACTATTTGTTGCAGAGAGCATTCTTTCCCAGTTTATTAGACTTGTCAGCCTTGTCAAAAATCAACTGACCATAGAAGTGAGGGATTCTTTTAATTTCTTTTTCTTGCTTAACTGCTCTAGCTAGAACTTCCAGTACAATGTTGAATAACAGTGATAATAGAAAGCATCATTGACTTGTTCCTGAATTTAGAGGTGAAGCTTTCACTCTTCCACCATTGAGCATGATGTTAGCTGTGGGTTTTTCATATATGTCCTTAATCATATTGAAGGAGCTTCCTTCTCTACCTAGTTTTCTAAATGTTTTTTTTTTTTTTTTTTTTTTTAAGATTTTATTTATTTATTCATTTATCCCCCCCTTGCTGCCTGTGCTCGCTGGGTCAGCTAACCATGCCGTGCGGGCAGGCCTGCCCTCACCAGGAGGCCCCGGGAACTGAACCCGGGGCCTCCCATATGGTAAACGGGAGCCCCACTGATTGAGCCACAGCCACTTCCCTCTAAATGTTTTTTTAATCAAGAAGGGGTGCTTTTATCAACTTTTTAAATCAAGGAGTGGATTTTGTAAAATGCCCTTTCTGTGTCAATTAAGATGATTGTGTGTTAAATTTTCCTTCATTCAGTTAACACGGTTTATTACATTAATTGATTTTCTTGTGTTGAATCACACTTGCATAGGGGGAATAAATCCCACTTGGTCATGTGGTATAATTCTTTTAATGTGCTGCTAGAATCCATTTGATAGTATTTTGTTTATGGTTTTTGCATCTACATTCAAAGGAGGAGATACTGGTTTGTAATTTTCCTTTCGGGGGAAAAATCTGTCCTAATTTTAGAGTCAGGTAATGCTGCCATCATTGACTGATTTATGACGTGTTCCCTTCTCTTCAATGTTTTAGAAGAGTTTGAGCAAAGTTAGTGTTTATTCTTCTTGGAATGTTTGGTAAAATTCACCAGCAAAACCTTCTGATCACGGGATTTTCATTCTTGGGAGGTTTTTCATTACGGAGTCAATATCTTCATTTGTATTAGTCTTTTGAAATATTCTATTGCTTCTTGAGTCGGTGCAGATAAGTTCTGAATTTCTAGGAATTTGCCCATTTCATTTAGGTTATCTAATATGGTGCACAAAGTATCCTGTTACAATCAGTTTTACTTCTGGGATTTCATATAAATGTCCCCACTTATTTTCTGATTTTAAATATTTGTGTACTCTCTCTTTTCTTTTTTGTAAGTATAGCCAAAGGTTTGCCAATTTTACTGATATTTTCAGAGCACCAACTTTTAGTTTTGTTGATTCTCTCTATTTTTCTAATTCTCTATTTCATTTGTCTCCACTTTAATCTTTATTTCCTTCTTTCTGCTTGTTTTGGGTTTAGATTGTTCTTCTTGTAGATGCTACAGTTGTGAGGTTAGCTTTCTGATTTGAGATCTCTTATTTTTCAATATAAGCATTTAGATTTATAAATTTCCTACTCAGCACTTCCTTTGCTGAACCTCATAAGATTTTGCATGTTGAGTTTTTATTTTCATTTGCCTCAAGAGATTTCCAAATTTACCTTGTGATTTCTTCTTTGACCCATTGGTTAAGAGTTCATTGCTAAATTTCCACATATTTGTGAATTTTCCATTGTCTCTTTCTTATTACTCCCTTGCTTCAGAAAATAATACATTGTATAATTTCAATATATGTTTTGTTTTTTGAGACTTTTGTGACCTATTATTTGGTCTGTCCTGGAGAATGATCCATGTGCACTAGAGAAGAATATGTATTCTTCTGCTGTTGAGTGAACTGTTCTATAGATGTCTGTTAATTCTAATTAGAGTATTGTTCAAGTCTTCTATTTCTTTAGTTATCTTCTGTCTAGATGTTGTATCCATTATTGAAAGTGGTATATTGAAGTCTCCTAATACTAATGTACAATTGTCTTTTTCTCTCTTCCAATTATTTTATATATTTCAGGGCTCTGTCATTAGGTAAGTAAATATTTATAATTTCAATGTCTTCTTTTTGAAGGGATAGTATCTATCCCTTGATAAGTATATAGTGATCTACTTTGTCCCTCATAACTGTTTTTTTTGTTTTGTTTTTTTTTTTTACAATTTAGACGATACAGTTTAATAAGTTTTGGTGATATTTACCATGTCCTGTGTCCATTACTGTAAGATAATGAAAAACCTTTCCCATGACCACTAAATACCCCATTAGATCTTAACTGTTCCTTCCTCCCCACCCCCCTGGGGCATATGACACTACCCTGTCTTGACTCATGGAATGTCAAGATTCATAGTTACATGCCCTGTATATTTGAACCTGCCCTTCCTATCTACCCACCTGTCAATGCTGCACCACCAAACCCAGTAATATCACTACCCATCTGTCCTATCCTTCAAAATGCAACCACACTCTATCCCTTTACCATAGATTATGTCCATATGGGTGATGGCTCAAAGCCTGCTCTTCTCTTACTCTCCCTTGTTAACCTATCTTTCAGACAATGGTTCTCAGAGACTGCTCGCTTTCCTCAGTTCAAATCAGTGAGGTCATATACTGTTCATCCTTCAGTGCCTGGCTTGCTTCACTCAACATAAGGTCTTCAAGATTCATCCATGTTATTCCGTGTGTTAGCACTTTATTCCTTTTTACAGCTGAGTAATATTCCATTGTATGTATGTACCACATTTTGCTTATCCATTCATCTGTTGATGGGCACCGGGGCTGATTCCAACTTTTGGCAATGGTGAACAATGCCACTATAAACATTGGTGTGCATATATCTGTTTGTGTCTTTGCTTTCAGTTTTTCTGGGTATATACACAGCAGTGGAATTGCTAAATCATACAGAAGAACTATTGTTAGTTTTCTGAGGAACCACCAGACGGTTCTCCACAGTGGCTGGACCATACCGCAGTGCCACCAGCAATGGATGAGGGTTCCTATTCCTCCATATCCTCTCCAACATTTAGTGTCTCCTGTTTTTTTAATAGCTGCCATTCTGATGGGTGTAAGATGGTATTTTATTGTAGTTTTTATTTGCATTTTCCTGATAGCAAGCGATGTTGAGCATTTTTTCATGTGCTTTTTAGCCATTTGTATTTCTTCCTTGGAGAAGTGTCTTTTCAGGTCACTTGCCCATTTTTTAAATGCGTTATTTGATCTTTTATTTTCAAGGTGTAGGATTTCTTTATATATGCAGGATATTAGCCTCCTATCAGATAAATGGTTGCCAAATATTTTCTACCATTGGGTAGGCTGCCTTTTTATTTTCTTAATAACATCCTTTGAGGTGCAGAAGTTTTTAATTTTGATGAGATCCCATTTATCTATTTTTTCTCTTGCTGCTCGTGCTTTGGCTGTGAAGTTCATAAAACCATTTCCTATTACAAGGTCCTGTAGATGCTTCCCTACATTATCTTCCAAGGTCTTTTTGGTTTTGGCTCTTATATTTAGATCTTTGATCCATCTTGAGTTGATTTTTGTATAAGGTGTGAGATGGTATTCTTCTCTCATTCTTTTGGATATGGATATCCAGTTCTCCAAGTCCCGCTTGTTAAAGAGGCCATTCTCTCCCAACTGAGTGGGCTTCATGGCCTTGTCAAATATCAGATAACTGTATATGTGAAGATCTATATCAGAACTCTCTATTCGGTTCCGTTGGTCAGTAGGTCTATCCTTGTGCCAATACCATGCAGTTTTGATCACTGTAGCATTTTTGTAGTATGTTTTAAAGCCAGGTAGTGTGATACCTCCAACTTCATTTTTCTTTTTCAATATGTCTTTGGCAATTTGGCGCCTCTTGCCTCTCCAAATATATTTTGTGGTTAGTTTTTCCAGTTCCTTAAAAAATACAGTGTTGACTTTTATTGGGATTGCATTAATTCTGTAGATTAGTTTGGGCAGGATAGATATCTTGATGATGTTTAGTCTTCCTATCCATGAACAGGGGATATTTTTTCCATTTATTTAGGTCTTCTTTGATTTCCTTTAACAGTGTTGTGTAGTTTCTGTAAATTTATTCCTAGGTATTTGATTCTTTTTGTTACTACTGTAAATGGTATTTTGTCCCTGATTTCCTCCTCAGTTTGCTTGTTATTGGTGTATAGAAATGCTACTGATTTTTGAGCATTGATCTTATAGCCTGCAACATTACTGAACTCCTTTATAAGTTCTAGAAGCCTTGTTGTAGATTTCTCAGGGCTTTCTATGTATAGGATCATGTCATCTGCAAATAATGAAATTTTTACTTCTTCTTTTCCAATCTGGATGCCTTTTATGTCCTTTTCTAGTCTCAGTGCTTGTGCAAGTATTTCTAAGACAATGTTAAATAGGAGTGGTGATAGTGGGCATCCTTGTCTAGTTCCTGATCTCAGAGGGTTGGCTTTTAGGATTTCACCATTGAAAATGATGGTAGCTTTGGGTTTTTCATATATACCCTTTATCATATTCAGAAAGTTTCCATCTATTCCTATCTTTTGTAGTGTTTTTATGAGGAAAGAGTGCTGTATTTTGTCGAATGCATTTTCTGCATCTATAGAGATGATTATGTGACTTTTTTCTTTCAATCTCTTTATGTGGTGTATTACATTGATTGATTTTCTTATATTGAACCATCCCTGCATACCTGGGAAGAAACCCACTTGGTCATGGTGTATAATCCTTTTGATATGTTGTTGAATGCAATTAGCAAGTATTTTTTTGAGGATTTTAGCATCTAGGTTCATTAGAGAAATTGGTCTGTAATTTTCCTTTCTTGTGGTATCTTTATTGGTTTTGGTATTAGGGTAATGTTGGCATCATAGAATGAGTGAGGCAATATTCCTTCTACTTCTATTTTTTGGAAGAGCTTAAGTAGAATTGGTATTAGCTCCCTCCAGAAAGTTTGGTAGAATTCAGCTGTGAAGCCATCTGGTCCTGGGCTCTTCTTAGTTGGGAGGTTTTTGATGACTGAGTCTATCCCTTTTCTTGTAATTGGACTGTTGGGTTCATCTATTTCTTCTTTTATCAATGTAGGCTGTGTGTGAGTTTATTGATATTCTCAAAGAACCAGCTTTTTGTTTTGTTTATTGTTTCCAGTGCTTTATTATTCTCTATTTCATTTTGTTCTGCTCTAATCTTGGTTATTTCCTTCTTTCTACTTCCTTTAGGTTTAGTTTGTTGTTGTTTTTCCAATTCCTCCAAGTGTGCAGTTAGGTCTTCAATTTTAGCTCTTTCTTCTTTTTTAATATATGAATTTATGGCTATGAACTTCCCTTTCAGGACTGCTTTTGCTGCATCCCATAGGTTTTGATATGTTATGTTGTTGTTTTCATTAGTTTCAAGGTAGTTACTGATTTCTTTTGAGATTTCCTCTTTGACCCACTGTTTGTCTAAGAGTGTGTTGTTTAACTTCCATATCCTTGTACCTAACCTGTTTCTCTGGCCCTTAGTGACTTCCAATTTCATTCCCTTGTGGTCAGAGAAATTACTTTGTATAATCTCAATCTTTCTGAATTCATTGAGAGTTGTTCTGTGGCCTAGCATGTGGTCTATTTTGGAGTATGTTCCATGTGCACTCGAGAAGAATGTAAATCCCGCTGTATTTGTGTGTAGTGTTCTGTATATGTCTATTAAGTTCAGGTCTTCTAATGTATTGTTGAGTGCCTTAGTTTCTTTATTGACTCTCTGTCTAGATGTTCTGTCTAATGATGATAGTGGTGTCTTGAAGTCCCCTGCTATAATTGTAGAGGCATTTATTTCTCCTCTTAGGTTTTCCAGACTTTGCCACTTGTATTTTGAGGCACCCCGATTAGGTGCGTAAATGTTGATGATTGTTCTCTCTTCTTGAGAGATTACTCCTTTTACTACTATGTATTGTCCATCTTTGTCTCTTACAATAGATTTGCATTTAAAGCCTATTTTGTCTGATGTTAAGATAGTTACTCCTGCCCTTTTTTGGCTATTGTTAGCTTGTAAAATGGTTTTCCAGCCATTCACTTTCAGCCTCCTTGAATCCTTGGGTAGAAGGTGGGTTTCTTGTAGACAGCATATAGATGGATCATATTTTCTTACCCATTCTGCCAATCTGTGTCTTTTGATTGGTGAATTTAATCCATTAACATTCAGTGTTATTACTAGTAATGAATTTCTTACTTCAGCCATTTTTTCTTTGGGTTAATGTATGTTATATGTTGTTTTGTTTCTCTTTTTGTCTTTTCAGTTGTTTTTAAACTCTCTTCCAACTCTCTCTCCCTTGTTTTTTCCTTTCAACTTGAAGAGATTCCTTTAGTATTACTTGAAGTGCTGGTTTCTTATTGACATATTCTCTTAATTTCTGTCTATTTCTGAATATTTTGAACTCTCCATCATTTTTGAATGCCAGTTTTGCTGGATAGAGAATTCGTGGCTAGAAGTTTTTCTCTTTTAGTATTTTGACTATGTCATACCACTGTCTTCTTGCCTCCATGGTTTCAGCTGAGAAATCAGCACTTAATCTTATCATGCTTCCCTTGTATGTGATGCTTCTCTTTTCTCTTGCTGCCTTGAGTATTTTCTTTTTGTCTTGAACATTGGACATTTTGACAAGTATATGTCTTGGAGTTGGCCTGTTGGGATTTATACTATTTGGGGTGTGCTGTGCTTCCTGGATCTGCACATCCATCTCTCTCAATAGGGTTGGGAAGTTTCAGCCATTATTTCCTTCAACACTCCTTCTGTTTCCTTTCCCTTCTCTTCTCCTTCTGGGATGCCCACAGTGCTTATGTTTGTGCGTTTTGTATTGTCAGTTAATTCCCTGAATCCATGATGGGTTGTTTCTATCTTTTTGTCTATCTGTTCTACTATCTCTTTGATTTCAGCTGTATTGTCTTCCATATCACTAATTCTTTCCTATGCCTGTTCTAATCAGCTGTTATGTGAATCCAGCATATTTGTCATTTCTTGGATTGTGCCATTGTTCACCATCATATCCATTACCTTTTTAGGTATGTTTGCAATTTCTTCAGTATGTTCTCCCAGTGTCTTCTTTATATCCTTAATCTCTTCCTTCACTCCTTTAAGTTGGTCCGTGATATTTGTTTGGATAGCTTTGATTAGTTGTTTGATGTTCTGCATCACTTCCTGGTTTTTATTTTGTTCATTGGACTGGTCCATGTTTTCCTGTTTCTCAGAGTCATTCATATTTTTTTGTTGCCCTCTGGTCATCATATTATCTTGATGGGTTTGTTCAGTTGATTAGCTTTTCTCTATGCTCTAGAGTTTTATTTAGCTGTTGATCCTGCATGTGAGTTAAGTTTTCTCTTTAGCACTTTTTCTTCTCATTTTATTTCCTTTCTTTTTTCTATGTTCCCGCTCCATCCACGCCGTTGATCTGCAGAGATAGATGTCCCAAACTTCTCATTCCATTCATGCACAGCACAGACCCCCGGGCAGGACCCCGTCCACAATCTGCCTTGCTCTGGGAGCTTGCAGTGTGTGCCTTCCTACACTTATGCCATCTTGGCCCCCCCCCATAAGTGTTTTGACTTAAAGTCTATTTTATCTTATATCAGTGTATTACCCAGTTATCTTCTGGGTACTGTTTGCACAGTATTTTTTTTTTCCATCCTTTCACTTTCAACCTACATGTCTTTGAATTGAATTGAAGGTAAGTCTTTTGCAAAAGCATATATTAGGGTTATGCTTTTATAAATTCAATCTACCAGTCTCTGTCTTTTGACTGCGCAGTTTAATCCATTTACTTTTTTATTCTTTTTATTTTTTAGGAGGTATGGGGGATTTCACCCAGGACCTTATATGTGCAAAACAGGTGCTCAACCACTGAGGTACACCTGCTTCATGAATCCATTTACTTTTACTTTTAAAGTAACTACTGATAATGTAAAAATTTTTCTGCATTTGGTTATTTGTTATTTGTAAGTCTTATACCTTTTATGTAGTTCAATTCTTCTAATAATACCTACTTTTAATTTTTATTTTTTATTTTTAAAGAAGCTTTTAATTACATAAATGTTACATAAAAAACATAGGGCATTCCCATATGCACCACCCTGTCCCCCTCCTACACTTTCCACATTAACAACATCATTCATTAGTGTGGTACATTTGTTACAATGGATGAACACATATTGAAGCATTCCTACTAACTGTGGACTATAGTTTACATTATAGTTTACACTCTATCTCACACTGTTTTGTAGGTTATGACAAAATATATAATGGCATTTATCCATCATTGCAATGTCATGAAGTCCAATTCCAATGTCCCCAAAATGCCCCCATATTACAACTATTCTTCCCTCTCGCTCCCCTCAGAACCTCTGGTGGTCACTGCCTTATATCAATGATAACTGTACTTCCATTGCTAGAACAATAATAAGTTTATAACAGAATAATAATAAGTCTATTTTAGTCCATTGTTCATTCCCCAGTCTTGAGGATTTGGGGATGGTGATGCTGACTCTGTTTCTAATTGAGAGGGGGCTTAGGTCCCATGGGGTAGATGGGTGGAACTATTTTGCTTGCAGTTGCAGACACTCCCTATTCCTTGGCATGGGCATTCCATCATCATCTACTTGTTAGTTGTCCCAGGTAAGTCCAATGAAAAGGAGAGTAGGTGATGCAACTTTGCTGAGATTCAGGGCTCAACTGGTATATGATCAGACCAAATATTTAAGTCTCTGGGACATATATTTAACAAATATGGTGTTTATTATAGGTTCAAATAAAAGGGGCAGAAGAACCATGTGTAGGGAAACTATAAATGAGTAATTCTATTACACTGGGGAGCACAAATTCCAGAGTAAGATCCACTGACAGGGTGCCAAATTCCTGAGCTTGTCTGGCCTGCTTATAGTGTCTGGATGTCTCTAGAGCCCTCAGGAGCCTCTCTGTTTGAGGCACTGTTTACCATGGCAGTCAATGAGATCCTGCTGAGACATGTATAAGCATAACTTCTGGAATGACCTCCCGACACACTTTGAAATATCTTAGCCATCAAAACTCATTTGTATACAGAATTTCCCTGTTTTTGTCAAGGTCTTTTACTGGATGCATTGCTAGGTGATACTTGGTAATAATCACTCGATGCCAGGGAGGCTCATCCCTGGGAGTCATGTCCCACGCCAGGGAGAAGGTATGTGCAGAGTTTGGCTTGGATAGAGGCTGCATTTGAGCAACAAGGAAGCTTTCAGGAGGTAATTCTTAGGCAATATATAATGGTAGGTTAAGTTTCAATTTCACACAGAAAGATTCTTAAGTACAATCATTAATATCAAGGGCCTGGCATAATGATCTGTCTTCCTTCACTAGGAACTGTCCATGTTCTTGGGGGATTCTTGCCATTCTATTACAGAACGTAGGAGAACTCCCCAGGATGGGAATTAAAAATTCTTTTGGTTATTGTGTGGGTCTCCACCTACCAAGACAATGCCTCATGAACACTTAAACACATTTATACACCTTATAGTTATGTCCCAGGTGCACCCTTCTCCGCACATCCCTCAATCATTGACACCTCACATCAATGGTCATCCCCTGCCACTACTGTGACCCTTCTGTGATCCAAAACATCTCCAAGAACTAAGCCAACAAAATAACCAAATAAAATTATTAAGAGAATGAAATAATAATAGTTTTAAAAATAACAAAATTAAAAAAAAATAAATTAAATAATATAAAAATTACTTTTTATGCATTTGATTTTTAGACTTGTATGAAGTAAAAAGTAGAGCTACACAATATTACTGGCATTTATAATTACTCATATGGTTATTTTGACTAGAAGTCTTTATTTCTTTATGCCTCTGCAATCCATTGTCTATTGTTCTTTCCTTTCAGACTGAAGAACTACCTTTAGCCTTGTCTGTAGGCCAGGTCTAGGAATGGCAAATTCCCTCAGCTTTTGTTTATTTGAAAATCTTAATCTCTCCCTCATTTTTGAAAGACAGTCATACTGGGTATAAAATTCTTGTTTGGCAATTGTTTACATTCATCACTTTAAATAAATATGTTATCCCATTGCCTTCTTGTGTCCATGATTCCTAGTGAAAAAATCAGGTCTTTTTTTAATTGGGCCTTCTTTGTATATAACATGTTGTTTTCTCTTGTAGTTTTCAGAACTCTTTCCTTCTCTTTGGCCTTTGACAGGTTGACGACTATGTGGCCGGTTGTGGTTCCCTTTGGGTTTACCCTGTTTGCAGTTCATTGGGTTTTTGAATGTGTGTATTCAAGTGTTTTGTTACATTTGGGAAGTTCTCTTCCCAAATATTTCTTTGACTATTTTCTTCTGCCCCTTTCTCTCTTTCTTTTCCTGTGGGAACACCCATAATGTATATATTGATATGCTTAAGAGTTTCCCAGAGTTGTCTTAGGTTCTTTTTGCTTTTTATAATTTTTTTCTTTCTGCTCCTCAGCCTGACTTATTTCAAGTGTCTTTTCTTCAAGTTCACTAATTTTTTCTCATGTCTTCTCCAATCTGCTGCTGAAACCCTCTAAGGGAATTTTTATTTCAGTAATTATGTTTCTCTTCAGTAGTTCTGTTTGGTTCCTTTTTAAAATTTCTCTCTTTATTGAGATTCTCACATTGTTTCTACATTTTCCCCCATGATATACTTTAGTTGTTTCAGTGTGTCTTCCTTATTCTCCTTGATCATACTGAGGGTCAATTTTTAAAAAGTCTTTTTCCAGTATGTCCAGAGTCTAGTCTTCTCCATGGCTGCTTTTTGGATTTTTGTTTTACTCCTTTGGTTGCTGTAATATTTGGTTGCACACTATACATTTTAATATTTTTAATATTTTGGAGGGTTAACTCTGGGATTTAGTCTCTGAGCTGTCTGTTCCTTAAATTTTTATACAGGTAGTGATATCCCAAATATTTCCCTGAGGCCAGAAACTAATAAATACAAGCAAAGCAACACAAATATCACCTGTCACAGTCTTTGCTAAGTGGCTGTGCAACGACTAGTGTTCTTGTTCAAGGTGGAACCCTCCAATCAAGAAGATCCACACTGGGGCTTAATGTCAAGTACAGGGTTCTTTCTGTCCTTTCTGAGCCTGCATTTTGTCCTGGGCTGCTTCTTGATCATGGCTTAAGAATTCTCCCATTAATAGGATTTCAATGCCTCCTCTACTCTCTATGAAATATACTTTCTCTCCCTCCTAGATGCTCTATTGTATGACTTAATGCAGGTAATCATTTGCCCCAGGCCACTTTAACTTGCTTTTTACACTAATGCTCATGTCCACAAGCTGATCCTGCTTACAAGGCAAGTTCTCAGAGGGCAAGCCAGGGAAGAGTTTCCTGGTTCAGTCTTTCTGGCTGTCACCTGGTAGATTGGCACTGGCATACAGGCATCAAGTATGTACATAGGGATTAATCTTCTCCAACCAGAACAGGACCAAGGACCTACACTGGGAGTTTCATCTGGCTCCACACAGCACAGGGGAGGGTTTGGAGGAGAGGCCTTTTGTTTTAAGATTTATTTTTATTTTATTTTATTTATCCCCCTTGCTGCTTGTGCTCACTGCACCGCACAGGGAGAGGCCATTTTTTTAAAGCTGTATTTTCTTGATTTCACATTCAATACTTTAACTGTTTTCCAGAGTTCTGAGATAGATGGCTCTTCTAGGTTTTTCTAGTTGTTGAATGATTCTATAGGCGACAGCATCCTGGATCTTCTTTGCTGCCATCTTGGTCATCTGGAAGCTCCATTCCTTTCTTTTTAACCTAAGTCTTGTACTTCTTGTATAAAAGTATATAGTTGTGTCTTTTTAAAAAATTCCATCTGAAAATTTCTGTCTTTAACTGATTTGTTTAGACCATTCACATTTAAACTGATTTTTTAATATATTTGCCTTAAAATCTAACATCTTTGTAACTTTTTCATATTTGTTTTTTGTGTTTGTTCTTTGTGTTTTACCCCCTTTTAATATCCTTCTTTGTTTTTAATACAACATTTTGTAATACAGTTTTATTTTGTCTTTTGGTATATTGTATATACTTATACTTTATATTTTAGTGATTCCCCTAGGGTTTAAATTATAACTTTAAAAATAACCCAAGTCTACCTTCCAATAAACAACCCTCAATATTTATCATAGCTATTTTAAGTTTCCTTTCTGATAATTCCAGCATCTATCATATCTGAGGTGTTTCTGAGTCTTGCTTTTCCCCTTTAGTCCCCTTTTATTGCCTTTTTAAATATTTGTTAAATGTCAGATGTAGTTTCAGATTATAGGAGTTAAGGTAATTAGTTATCAGTATGAGAATGTTTATTAATCTGTTCAGGGTTGGCCTATATTGTTTGTTGTAGCTGTAGATAACAGAGACTTCACATTTCTCTGGTATCTGTGCTTTTATTTTCCCTTTGGGGCTTCCCTGTGCATTTCTCTTCCAAGTTTCTTTCTTGTAGCTCTTTCAGCTGCAATGCAATATTATTATGCTGGACCTTGTGGTGGTGGTGGTACGGTGTGGGGAAGGGGCAGAATTCTGTAATCTTCTGATTAAATCTCAATCTTTGTGTGGGTTTGTGCTTCAGGGCTGTGACCTATGAAAGTATTTTTCTCCCTTCTCCAGGTGGATTGGGTCTCCCCAGTCCCCAACCCTGTCCCCTACTACCTTCTCTGTCTACAGTGCTCCCAATCTATTTACTTGAGGGCCTGTTCACTGTTTACTATGTTTATGTCCATGAAGCCTGTATAGAGTGGAGCAGAATTCCCTTCCTCTAACTGCAATAAGAAATGCCCTTTGGAGAATTTTGTCATCCCTGGAGATTAGGCCTTTGTTGGGGACAGGAATGTGTGTGTGTGTGTATAAGGGGGGTCATAATAGCTATTCTTCCCTTTCCCCTGCCAGAGCCAGGAGGGTATCTTTCTCAGTTTCTTAATATGAGAACTAGGGGGTCTCCTGGAGATAAAGCCAATGAAATGTGTTAAGGAGGACCATGACTTTGGCCCCAGGAATTTTTTGCTCTCATTCTAATCCAAAGTCAAGATATTGGCAAGGCTTGCCTTCGCCTGGAGTCTGTAGCATTTTGATGTGGGCTGCTGGCAAACGTTTGGGCAATCTTGGCTTATATCTCTGCCTCTTATCACATGGTGATCTCCTCTCTTTTCTGGCTTTTGTGACTTTCAGGTTCTCTTTATTAGGCCGCCAGTACTATTAAAGCCCACCCTGATTCAATGGGACACAAAACTAAATAAGACTTCAGAGATCATATTCACAAATGAGTCCACACCCTGATTCACCTTAACATATCAAAGATACTATTTACCATGTGTTTGCACCCACAGAAATATGGATTAAGATTAAGAACATGTCTTTTCTGGAGGACATGATTTAATCTACCACAATTTCTCCTCTGAACCTGAAAAAAGCATGTTTTTTTCCCCCATGAAAACTGCATTCACCTTACCCAGTATCCCAAAAGCCTGCACTCATTTCATTAACAATTCTAAGTGAAAAATCTCATCAAAATCAGTTATGGGTGTGGTCCCTCCTGGCAAAATTTCTCTCTGTCTGTGGACCCCTGAAACCTAGAAGATAAGTTATTTACCTCCAAAATACAATGATAGAACTGGCATAAGATAGACATCCTCATTCTAGAAGGGAGAAATTGGAAGGAAAACAGAGGTCACTGATCCCAAACAAGTCCAGAACTCAGCTGAGCAAACTCCTTTAGATTCCAAGATCTGAGAGTCATCTGTGGACTGATATTTTGTCCTCTGGGCCTGCAGGAGCAGCAGACCCTCCTTACCAAGTGTTGGGGCAGGGTCTGTACTTTTCTCAGCCTCTCAGATCATTTGAGTGGTGACTGAACTCATCCCAAACATCAAGCATTGGGGTGGAAGTCCCAACCTCTCCAAGCAGCAGAGCAGAAGGCTTGCCCTGTCCATGCACTGGACCCTCCCCTTAGGCTTGGGTAAAAGCCTGTCTCTCTTTGACTAATGAGATTTCTTTGAGCCAGAACATTGTTTACATGGTTCTTCCCTTGAAGTTATTTTTTCCTCCATTTCAGTCTGTCTCTGTCCCTTTCAGTCTAGGCTGGCAGTGCTTCTGCCCATCCAGAATTCTCAAAATCCTTGTCAGTTTTGTGTGTCATTCAAGGGGATCTGCCACAGATCCCGTTGATCAAAGCATTTCCGATCCTGATTTCCTTTGAGGTGGTTCATTGGATCCATGTTCAGTCACAGCCTCTTTAGGAAAAGGTTGTTCATTCACAACCTATTTGACGAAGAGTAGCTCAGCTAATCTCTTGTGTGGAACCTCATTCTCTGGGTTTTCACTTCCCAGAAGCTCTGGGAGGGCTGTGATGGAGCTGCTTCTGGCCCTTGTCTCAAACCACACTATCTGGATAAGCTGAGAAATTTTCAAATCACCAATTTTTTGTTCCTTAGTGCTTAAGAATTCATTTCTCAGTGTATCCCTTTCCTCTTTTATTTAACTATAAGCAGTAAGGAGAAATCAGGCTACACTTTTCCTACTTAGCTCAGAAATCTCCTCAAAAAAATATCCAGATTCATTGCCTAGAAGTTCTGCCTTCCATCTGACATCAGAGTACAATTTCACCAAATTATCTGCTACTTCATAACAAGGATCTCCTTTCCTCTAGTTTCCAGAAACACATTCATCATTTAATTCTAAGGCAGTACCCTTGATGTCCGTATTCCTAACAACATTCCACTCATGCTGAACAGAGTATTCTCTAAGATGTTAGAAATTATCTCTACATCTCTCACTTATTTCTGAGCCCTGAACAGAATGCCTTTAATATCCATCTCTGTTGATTCTTCAAAGCAATCTGGTTTTTATTCTGGCCTCTACTTATTACCCAATTCCAAAACCACTTCCATATTTTAAAATAGTTGTAATAGTATCTCCCTGCTCTCAATACCAAAATACGTATTATTCACAGTTCTCCAACGAAACAGAACTGATGGTATATCACTATCATCTCTACCTCTACCTCTATTTCTATCTCTATCTTTATCTCTATCTCTCTCTATCTCTATCTCTATCTCTATCTCTATCTCTATCTCTATCTCTATCTCTATCTCTATCTCTATCTCCTCTATCATCTCTATCTCTATCTCTATCTCTATCTTTATCTCTATCTCTCTCTATCTCTATCTCTATCTCTATCTCTATCTCTATCTCTATCTCTATCTCCTCTATCATCTCTATCTCTATCTCTATCTCTATCTATCTCTATTTCTATCTCTATCTATCTCTATCTCTATCATCTCTATCTCTATCTCTATCTACCTATCTCTATTTATCTCTATATCCTATGTTTCTATCTATAATCTATCAATCTATAATCTATCTGTCTATCTGTCTATCTATCTATCTATGAGAGAGAGATTTATTAAGGGAATGAGCATGTGACCATGGGGATTGGCAAGTCTGAATTCCATAGGGCAGGCCACAAACTGGAAATGCCAATGAAGGTGAAGTTGAATTCCCCAGGACAAGCTGTTTGGAAGAAATAGAGACAGAAAGTCTTATTTCCGACTTTTAAAATCTTCAGTTCTCCAATGGATTGGAGGAGGATTCAATTCTCCAGTGGATTGGAGGAGACTCCCCATATTGCTTAAGGCAATCTCCTTTGTTGACTGTAGATGTAATCAACCATAGATGCAATCAACTGATTACAGATGCAAATCTGTGTGTAAAATACTGGCACAGTAACAATCAGACCAGTTCTTGCATAATCAAACAAATGGACACCATAACCTAGGCCAGTTGACATATAAATGCAACCATCACATAAACTATATTAAAATTACTAACTCATATTCATGAATGATACTACTCAAAAAGTGAAATGTAAGCCTCAGGCTGGGAGAAAATACAGCACAGCATTTTATATTTTATGCAATTGCCTGCTCACTGAAAAAGTTAATCACTTCATTTGTCCTTTAATATCCCATTTTGTATTCAGAAGGGCAGTGACTATCAATATTATTTAGAGATTTGATGAATGAGTCATTTTAGTCAGTTCCATACTTGATGGTATTTTTTATGGCATACATTTATGAAATACTTACCTTTTTATTTTTAAAAGATTGTGGAGTTATTCAATTTATTATGAATGCTATGAAATAACCAAATAGATTTTTAAAAACGTTTTGTGATCTTTTAGTTAAAATATTTATGAATAATTATTCCTAATTACAAAAACAACTCATTGCAATGAGAATCAGTTTTGTTAAAGGATTTTCATCTCTTAAAAGTGTGCCTCTTTTCTTTTAGGAATAGTTGGTTTAATGCTTCTATGGTATGCAACATTTAGATGGTTTCCATGGAGACAATTACTACTTAAGTTTAAGTGAGAATGTAAGTTAAATTTAAATGATTTGAAGGAGTGGAAAATTCCTAAAAGTAATGGAATCCATATCTATCTAGGTAACCAGTTTTAAATTCCCAAAAGTTGTTGAAAATTTTTTTTTCCCAGCATGTGACTTTTTATTTTTTTTTCTTTTCTTTTTCTTTTCTTTTTTTTTTCGCATTTGCTTACAAAAATGTTATTTATATATATATATATAAATATATTTTAAGAGGTACTTAGATTACCTAAAGTATTACACAGAACCCACAGGGATTCCCATGTTGCCCACCTCACATACCTCCCACCACATCCCATACAAACATCTCCCATAAGTGTGGCCCACCATCCTCAATGGACTTACACATCCTGGGGCCTTGCCACCAACCATAGACCACAGTTCACATCGTAGACCACACTCTCTCCCACACAGTTCTGAGTGGTGTGTGCTGATGTAAAATGGCCTACATCCGTTGTCACAACGGTACTCAGGACAACTTCCAAAGATGGGGCATGGTCACGATGGGTGGACAATCACACAATAAATGAGGGAATCTGAATTCCTAGTCTGGAGAGCTCTGCCACAGTCTCCAAGAAATTTTTTTAAACCATGTTTTCTTTTCCATTCTGCCCTCTTTTATGCCTGTTCCCTACTCTAACTCCTCTCTTCATCTCTTTCTTTTTACACTTTTACTTCATCCCACTTCCTTACCCATCTTCCACTTAGGTTTCCCTTCCACTTTCTCTAATTCTTAATGAAAATTTATTTTTTTAGAATAGAGTATACTAAATGACTGGAAATTAATTTCTCTCCTTGATATTCGCTTGTCTTGATTATTTTCTCATGTGTATGATTTTACAATAAATGCAAATACAGAAGATCACTGAGATTATTTTCGTTGGGTGAGAGTTACTTCTATCTTACTTTAGCCTAGAAAGAGAGGCTTCAGGAGATCTACCTGGGGAGCTTGTTATGTGTGCAATTGGAGTTGGTGGGCCACAGTAGAGTCAAACTCACACTTATGTAATAGGAAGCGTAAGAGGCTGGCTGTAACAGCCAGCAGAGTTGAGGTCTGCCATTTGAGAAATATTTCACTTGCACGAGTGGCAAAAGGAAAATGCGAGTTTTCCATGGAGTAGGTGGAGAAAGCAAGATTGAATAAATGACACTGGGAGAAATAAGACTGTGGGCAATGAAAATCCAACAAATGTGGAGATGAAACTCCACACTTTTAAGAGTCTCCCAAGACTGGGTCTTGGGAGGACAACCAAAGAATTCCCATATTATAGAATCTCTAGTACTGGAGAAAGGAATTTCCCAATAATCCATAATATTACCCCACAAGAGACAGACTCAATTCTAAGAATGTGCCTCAAAGGGGTACTAGAGGCACATTGCAAAGGGTGGGGAGTAGTTAAGTAAGCTTCTTTTGGCCATTTTTATTCTTTCTCCCTTCCAGAGTGGAGGAAACAATGACTAAAAATGAGTTAGGAAGTTGGAGGAAGCAGAGAAAATAGTGAAAAAGTAAAACCTTCTCCCTATTCTCAACAGGCTTTTTACCTTCAGTGAGCTTGAGCCAGATGAAAGGAGAAGGTTTTGCTTTAAATTATTTCACAGGGCTGAATATATAAAATACTAAGTTGAGATTCTTTTTATATATGGAAAAAGAAATCAGTGGCCTTTAAAAATTATCTAAGATTAAATAGAGAAGTGATATTTCTTAGTCAAGTAGTCACTCAGGGATAAAGAAAGAACTAATCCTAGAGGGAAGGTCTGAAAGAACCATGGAGATCCGAGAGAAGTGAAAGGCTGGGGTAGTTTGATGATGATATTCTATCCATCCCATTCTTTCAATACACCAGGTGAGCTAAATAACCATTTCATTTCAAACCATGACATTTTAGACATCTTGAGCAAAGTGTTTATGGGTTATTTTAGAATTCAATGGCTTATTTATTTAGCCTCTAAATTTTGGATGCCAGTGATTATCTGGTATGTTATTTTTTAACCATCTTTTACAATTTATTTATGGTAAAAGTTTTAACTTTTCAGAATGTGAAAAATGAAGTGCTACTAAAAGAATAATGATCCTAATCTAGTATTTCCACAAATATGGGCTTCCAGATAATATTTCTTTTAAGTGTTAACTACCAACACAGCAGACATATCATATAATCAATAAGCTCACAATGTTGCTGTTATACTGACAAAGTGAAATGCAATATTTGCTAAAATTCTGAATAAAACTGCTAGCATAAATTAGAAAGGCTACATTTCCAAACCAATACTTCCAAATTCAGGTTTGCATTATAAAAGAATCATTCCTCTTCATAAATAATCAGTAAATCACTCAGAAAGTATAAAATGGATGTGGATTCACATCAGTTTTCTGGAATATAACTAGTGAATAAAGCAAGGTTTAGCTTAATACAGCAGCAAGCATTCTCATCAACAATAATTAGTGTATTATCTCTGTGTTTACAAAAAAACCTACAGCCATGACCAAGTTTAATTTATTTTGGATAAGGAAGAAAATAAAACTAAAACTTTTTGTGCACTAGATGTGCAAGTAGTATAGGCCTTTCCTATATAAGGCATTTGATCTTCCCAAAACAGATCCCTAAGTTCTTCTTCTTCTTTGATAAATAAAGAATATTTGATTGCAACAAATTTTTCAAGGTTCATTTTGTTTGATATTTCTACAGTTTTGCGATGTAGAATTCTAGTTCCTTAAAACCCCCTCCTTCCTTGGCTTTGGAAACACTGCTCTTTTCTGGTAACCCTACCCTTTAGTCTTCTTTTTCATTTTCATTGTCAGGTTCCTGTCAGATGTGTTGAAAGCTTCTCCTGGAGACTGGGAACATCTGCCACCACTACTTCTATTATTACCATACCACAGGCCCTAGCCAGTGCAATATGGCAAGAAAAATATAAAATGCATAATAATTGAGAAGGAATATATATTTGCAATTATTTTCTGGTGACATGATTGTGAAGATAGAAAATATAAAAGAATCAACAAACTATTAAAA
The DNA here is from genome assembly GCA_026826555.1 of Tolypeutes matacus. Taxonomy (NCBI): domain Eukaryota; kingdom Metazoa; phylum Chordata; class Mammalia; order Cingulata; family Chlamyphoridae; genus Tolypeutes; species Tolypeutes matacus. The sequence continues at coordinate 2,555,529 of JAKSZT010053846.1, forward strand.
CAAATGTAGCAAGGTTACTATATATAATTTATTCTAAAATCGAATATAATTCTATTAGCAACAAAGAAATAGTAAATAAATTGTAGAAATTAACATTACAATAACATCAAATAAATCAAATAAAAGTATACGCCAAATAAAAGTTGTACAAGCCCTTTTGGCAGTTTGGTATTGTTTATGAATTCCAAAAATAGATATTGAATTGTGTTTGTAAACTGGTCTATTCCTCTGGGCATATTAGATTGTATTAGACTCAGAAGTTTCAGTTTTACTTGATTAAATCAAGAATAGGGCTTTTATTTGACCACATTGTTAGGGCAACCAGGGGTTTGAGTTCTCACCTACAGCTAGCCTACAGCTTTGGGCTATATAAATGGATGCTCAAAGACGGGAGTAAATACATGGAGAAGGAGAATATAGAAGCAGATATGCAGGAAGAGAGAGTGTGCCATAGACACAGCCCCCGGAAGAGAGATGAGTCTGATAGTCTACAGCTGACCTTGTGGTGAGACCAGAGCAGCTGAGCCTGGAAAGAAACAATCCCTGGGGAGAGAGACAAGCCTAATGCCAGCCTACAGCTGAGATCAGAAGCTGGGACCACGGAGCCTTAAGAAGAAGAGGAAGGCTGAACCCTCACAGACATCACCTGCCATCTTGCATCAACACATGGCATCAGACTTTTGGGTGAGAAAGTACCACTTATGGTGCCTTAAATTGGACTCTTTAGGGCCTGCTAACTGTAAGCTTCTACCCCAAATAAATATGCTTTATAAAAGCCAACAGAGTTCTGGTACTTTGCATCAGCATCCCTTTGGCTGACTAATACAGACTTCTTTCCTGAAAACTATAATTCTTATTAAGAAAAATTTAACATGTCTAACTATATAGAGGTTTATGCCATGTTCATAATTAGACACTCAATATTGTCATGAGGACATTTTCCTCAAATAGATCTATAGATTTAATGCAGTGTCAATCAGCATCTTCACAGGGCCTTATTGAAAAATTAACAAATCGATTCTAAGATACAAATTAAATGCAAAAAGCCAAGAATAACTAAGGCAAACTTAAAAAAAATAGAACAAATTTGGAGGACTTACATTACAATATATTACAAATCAGTTAAAGCAATGCTTTTTACACCTTTGTCCAACTAATTCCCACTCAACTTACAAATCTGAACTCAAAAAATTTCAAGTGCCACAATCATATATTTTCCTTTGTTGCATTGATCACACTCCTTATGCTTTTATTTATTACTTGTAATATTAAAAATACTATAAATATTTCAAGCATATAAAAATTGTTATAATAGGAATGCCAATAACCCATTAAATCAAATGTTACAAATATAATATAAATATTAAGTATATTACTTGTAATATTTACTTTATATTATAATTATCATTGACATATAATTATGTATGTGTGTATAATCATAAATATGCATATAGATTACATAATATTATGTATAATTATATATAATGACATATATAATGATATATATATATATATTTGTGTGTGTGTGTGTGTGTGTGTTCTGTTTCTGGTCTGAGAAAAGTTCCCAATCTTACCCTTTCTGCCTTCAATCTCGCCTGATATCTTTATTATCTCCTTCTTTACTGAGACAAGTTCAACTAAGCGTGTCTTCTCATCTTTCTTGGTGTTTATTTCTCTATCTCTTCCTTTGTGATTGTTATTGTCAGAGACTCATTTTTGTATATTTCCTGATACTGAATAGTGTAAAAATTCTTAAAAAGAAGGAAAATTTGTATTATTTAAATATCTAATTCTTGTCAGATACTTCATAAAGACTTATCTCATATTCTCACAATCCCATATTAGCATGTTGATTTCCATTTTATAGATGGAAAAATTGATGACTACAAGATTTAATATCTTGACCATGCTCAGAGATCTGGTAAGCATCAGAGTTATGATTTGAAGCTACAACTGTCTGCTCCCAAGTTTGATCCAGTGCATCATAATGTGGATACAAAGGAGGTATCGCTGTGAAGCTGTTATGCCGTTTTCTATAAATCTTACAGAAATTTATATTAAATTGGGAAATTGGGGATATAAGTTCTAATTTTTAAAAACAGGAGTTTGCGAAATTTGGGCTGAGGATGAGGGATCCATCAGAAGAAAAGAAAGATTTTGGAAACTGGAAGTGAAATGAGATCATGGGAGGGAAACAAGGGAAGCTCTGCCACATTTTTTTCTCTCTCTTCTTTCTACTCTTTCATATCTGCTTTGGGAGTTTTTGTTTGTTTTTTGTTTGTTTTTGAAGTACCAGTGCCAGGGATTGAAACAGGGACCCTGTATGTGGGAAGCCAGCACTCAAACACTGAGCCACTGAGTTGTTTTTTTCATTTGTTTTCCTTGTTTTTTTTTTTTTTTTCCCCAGGAGGCACCAGGAACTAAACCTGGGACCTCCCATGTGGGAATTGGGCATTCAACCGCTTGAAACACATCTGCTCCCTATGCCTTGGGATCTTGTTTCATCAATTGTTATTTCTCTTTTTCCATCCTATGGTTCTTTCATATCATAGAGGAAAGCATTTTAGCCCCTGAACTTAAAAAACACACACACACAATTCCCCTTATTAGTGATATCTTCCTAGTTCCTATCTATTTTCACATTTTTTATTTCATTTTCAAATATTTCAGGGGGGCAGTTCCTCTCATGAGGAACCTGAATTCAAAATTCAGGTTCATACAATATTTTTCCTGAACATTCTTAGAGAAGGCATCCAGAGACTGATAATCACTAAATCAAATTTCCTTTTCCATCTCTCTCAACAATTCAGCAAGGCCTTATATTAATACCCCTGATTTTCTTTGTAACAATTAATTTCTTTTTTTTTAATGGTTTTATTGAGATATATTCACATACCATATAATCTATCTAAAGTGTACAACCAATGGTTTTAGCTTAATCACAGAATTGTGCATTCAAAAGCACAATTAATTTTAGAATATTTTTATTACTCCAAAAAGAAAAATCCCTTGTCCCTTAACAGACACCCCTCAATCCTTTTATTCTTCTCCAGCTTTACATAACCATTTCTGTCTCTGTAGAATTTTTATATTTACATTTTATATAAGTGGAATCATATAATATGTAGTATTTTGTGTCTGGTTTCTTTCACTTAGCATAATGTCTTTATTGCTATTTTTTATTAGAGAAGTTATAGGTTTACAGAAAAGACGTGTAAAAAATATAATATTCCCGTATTCCCCTCAACTGTTGACACTTTGCATTATTGTGGTACCTTTGTTACAATTCATAAAAGAATGTAAAAATATTACTGAAAACTATAGTCTATAGTTTACATTAAATACATTTTCCCCATATAACACCCTATTATTTATAACTTGTAATAGTGTTATAATTTGTTATAAAGCATGTAGGAACATTCTTGTACTATTAACCTCATTCCTTGCCCATAGCAGGTTTTACTGTGTTATACAGCCCATGTTTTATCTTCTAACATTCATTCTAGTAACATAACTACAAAATTTCCCCCTTCAACCACATTCATATACTATAATTCAGTGCTCTTAATTATACTTACAACAATGTGCTACTATCACCATTATCCATTTCCAAACCTTTAAATCAACTTAAATAGAATTCTGCACAAATTAAGCATCAGCTTCCCATTCTCTATTCCCAATTTATCCCCTCTTAACCACATTCTAGATTCTACTTTTATGAGTTTGCTTATTATAATTAGTTCATATCAGTGAGATTATACATTATTTGTCCTTTTGTGTCTGGAGCATTTCATTCAGCATAATGTCTTCAAGGTTCATCCATGTTGCTGCATGCATAAGGACTTCATTCCTTTTCATAGCTGAATAATATTCCATTGTATGTATTTACATTTTGTTTATCCATTCATTGGTTAGTGGACACTTGGGTAGCTTCCATCATTTGGCAATTGGGAGTAATGCTGCTATGAACCTGTTTGAGTCCCAGTTTTCAATTCTTCTGTGTGTATACCTAGTAGCAGGATTGCCAAGTCATATGGTAATTCTATACTTGGTTTCCTGAGGAAATACCAAACTATCTTCCACAGCAACTGCATCATTTTACTTTCCTACTAGTAATGAATGAGTGCTCCTATTTCTTCACATCCTCTCCAACAATTGTAATTTTCTGTTTTTTTTTAAATTGTGGTCATTCTAATAGGTATGAAATTTTATCTCATTGTGGTTTTGATTTGCGTTTCTTTGATAGCTAGTGATGTTGAGCAACTTTTCATGTACTTTTTAGCCATTTCTATATCCTCTTTAGGGAAATGTCTTTTCAAGACTTTTGCCCATTTTTTTTTTTTTTAAGGAGGTATCAGGGATTGAACCCTGGATTTTGTACATGGGAAGCAGGCGCTCAACCACTTGAGCTACTTCCTACCCCCCCCCCTTTTAGGAGGTACTGAGGATTGAACTCAGGACCTCGTACATGGGGAGCAGGTGCTCATCCACTGAGCTACGTCCACTCCCCTTTTGCCCATTTTTAAATTGCGTTGTTTGTGTTTTTATTGTTGAATTGTAGGATTTCTTCATTTATTCTGGATATTAAACCTTTGCCAGCTACATGGTTTCCAAATATTTTCTCTAATTGAGTAGGTTGTCTTTTCACTTTCATGACAAAATTAAAATATTTTAATTTTGAGAAGGTCCCATTTATCTATTTTTCTTTCAGTGCTTTGAGTGTAAAGTCTAAGACACCATTGCTTAACAGAATATCTTAAAGATACTTCCATACATTTTCTTCTAGGAGTTTTATAGTCTGCATGTTATATTTAGGTTGTTGATCCCTTTTCAGTTAATTTTTGTATATGGCGGCTTTGGGGGTCTTCATTCATTCTTTTGCTTATAGATATAGTTATGTTTGTAGTTTTCTGCATACAATTTACATCCCTGGTTAAATTGATTCCTAAATATTTTATTCTTTTATTTGTTATTGTAAAAGGACTTTTTCCCCTTGATTTCCTCCTTAGATTTGCTTATTACTAGTGTATAGAAACACTAGTAATTTTTGCATATTGACCTTGTATCCCACCACTTTGCTGAATTCATTTATTAGCTCTAGTAGCTTTATTGTTGACTTTTTCGGGATTTTCTCTATTTAAGATCATATCATCTGCAAATAGTGAGAGTTTTACTTCTTTCTCTCCAATTTGGATGGCTTTATTTCTTTTCCTTGCTTAAATGCTCTGGCTTAGAACTTCCAATACAATGTTAACTAACAGCGATGACAGTGGGCATCTGTTCCATACTTTAGTGGAAAAGCTTTCAGTCTCTCACCATTGAGTATGATATCAGTTGTGGATTTTTCATATATGCTCTTTATCATGTTGAGTAAGTTTGCATCTATTCTTATTTTTCTAAGTGGCTTTAAGAAGAAATGATGCTGAATTTTTTCAAATGCCTTTTCTCTGTCAAATAGGATAATCATGTGTTTTTTCCCTTCATTTTGTTGATGTGATTTATTACATTAACTGGTTTTCGCCTGTAAAGCCATTCTTGCATACCTGGGATGAAACCCACTTGATGATCATGAATAATTCTTTTTAATGTGCTGTTGGATTCATTTTGAAAGTGTTTTGTTGAGGATTTTTGCATCTATCTTTACAAGAGAAATGGGTTTGTAATTTTCTTTTCTTGTAGTATCTTTATGTAGCTGGAGTATTAGGGTGATGTTGGCCTCATACAGAGCTAGATAGTGTTCTGTCCTCTTCAGTTCTTTGTACAAGTTTGAGCAGGATTTGTATTAATTCTTTTTGGAATGATAGGTAGCATTCATCTTTGAAGCCATCTAGTCCTGGGCCTTTCTTTGTTAGGAGGTTTTTAATTACCGATTCAATCTCTTTTTTTGATATTGGTATACTGATGTATTTTATTTTTTCTAGAGTCAGTGTAGTTTGTTCATGTGTTTCTTGGAATTTGTCCATTTTATCTAGGTTATCTAATTTGTTGACATACATGTGTTCATAGTATCCTCCTGTGATCCTTTTTATTTCTGTAGGGTCAGTAGTAATGTCCCCCCTCTCATTTCTGACTTTATTTGTGTCTTCTTTTTTTTTTTTTTTTTGTCAGTGTAGCTAAGGGTTTGTCCATTTTATTGATCTTTTCAAAGAACCAACTTTTGGTTTTAACTTTATATATTGTTTTTTAAAAAATTATTCTTGATTTCATTTACTTCTGCTCTATTCTTTGTTATTTCTTTCCTTCCACTTGAGTTTGCTGTTCTTTTTCTAGGCCTCTAGATCTGCAGTTAGGACTTTGATTTTAGCTCTTTCTTCTACATTAATGTAAGCAGTTAGGGATATAAATTTACCTCTTGCACTGACTTTGCTGCATACCAGAAATTTGGTAATGTGTTCTCTTTTGCATCCATATCAAGTTATTTACTGATTTCCCTTGCAATGTCTTCTTGGTCCACTGATTGTTTAAGTCAATGTTATTTAACTTTTTTATATTTGTGGGCTGTAAGGTAGGGCTGTCCATTTCTCAGCCTGTTATTGATTTCCAGCTTCATTCCATTATTGTGAGAGAAGATGTTCTGTATGATTTTAAATTTTCTAAGTTTATTGAGACTTGTTTTTTGACTTAACATGTGGTCTTTCCTAGAGAATGATCCATGTGCACTTAAAAAGAATGTATATCCTGCTGTTTTGGAGTGAATGTTTTGTATATGTATTTAGGTCTGCTTTATTTTTCATAGTATTCAAATTCTCTGTTTCCTTATTGACCTTCTGTTTAGATGCTCTATCTATTGATAAGGGTAATGTATTGAATTCTCCACATATTATTGTAGAAGTGTCTATATATCCTTTCAGTTTTGTCAGTGTTTCCCTCATGTATTTTGGGGTACTGTGGTTAGGTGCATAAATATCTATGATTGTTATTTCTTCTTGGTAGAATGTTGTTTTTAATAATGTATAGTGTCTTTTGTCTTAAAATGTTTTGACTTAAAGTCTATTTTGTCTGATATTAGTACAGACAGCTCTTTTTGGTTAAATTTTGCATGGAATATCTTTTTCCATCCTGTCACTTTCTATCTGTTTGAGTGTTTGGTTCTAAGACGAGTCTCCTGTAAACAATGTATTGTTGTATCTGCTCTTTCCTCCCCCCATTCTGCCAACCTGTGTCTTTTTATTAGGGAGCTTAATCTATTAACATTCAAGGTTATTATTGTGAAGGCAGTACTTCCTTTAGCCATTTTGTCCTTTGGTTTTTATACGCCATATCTCTTTTTCTTCTTCTCTTTTCTTTTATTGCAACCTCCTATTCTATACAGTTGATCTTTTGTGATGTATCTGACTGACTATTCTCATTTCTGTTTCTGTATATTTTAAAAGGGCTTTCTTTGTGGTTACCCTGGGGTTTATATTCTACAATCTGCATCTATAGACTAACAATTTGAAAAGATACCAACTTAGCAATATAGCATATATGTTCTCTGTTCCCATAGCAGATTGTTCTGCTTGTTTTCACGCAGACTTTCCGTCTCAGCTCCTATGATTTATTAAAATTTTCTCCCTCATTCAGTGTTCTATTTTCCTTACACTTTTTAGTTCTGGGATCCATCCTACCTTACAGCAGTTCTGTTTAATCACTCCCTGTCCTCAACTTGTATTTTTCTCTGTGAGGCTTCCTGCCTCAGATTTCTTCCCTGTTAGTATATTCCACCCAAGGGAGCAAGATGACCTTAATCCACAAAGATGGGTCACTTCAGAAAAGTCCATTTTGCCCTTAGATGGTCCAGCTGACTGTAAGTGGATTGAGTGAGGTCACTACAGTTCTTAACAGCCTCCGCATGGTGTCTCTCTTTATTTCCCCTGGGAGCCCTTTTGTATGTAATGCTTCTCACTGGCTAGTGTTCTCCCTGGGTGTCTGCAGACTGTGCCTGGATAGGCATGGAGTTTTAACTCACTTTTGTGAGTAGCTCTACAACCTCTGTCTGTGGTTGGAGTGAGCCAAACTGTGCTATCTCTGTGTGAATCCCAAGCCAGGTGGGACCAAGTGAGGGCGAGGGGGAATGTGTACTGACAGGGATCTCGGACAGAGTTCTTTTACCTGAGATTTTCCTGTTTCTTTGATTCAGCATTTGTGAAATTGTTCTCCAGTCTCTACCATCCTCCAGAGTTCTAAGCAAGTGGAATTTGTCTTTTTATTTGCTAAATTTCTGGGGAAGGTTTTTCAGGGGATGTCTTAGATCACCATGTTTATCAATGATTTATGTCTTGAGTTTATGTATTATAAACTTTGCTGTATCATGAATTTCTTTGACCCTAACTTCACTGTTTTCTTTATATTTTTCCTCTCTTTTTTTGGAAATTGAGTATTTTCTAATCCCCTGTCCCTAGCTTTCTTTTCCTCTCTTATACTCTCACTACACACAAGTTCAGCTCTCCTGTTTCCTATTGCTTCTGCTCTCTAGGTAACTTGTAAATCCCCTCAGATGAATCCATACATCTGGTCAGTAAAGTAATACAAAATTAGCTCTGATTGACTTTTCCTCTCACTCCTGCATCCATATCTCCAAACCTGCTCTGAGTTCCACTTCTATTTTCTTAGTTCCAATGGACATTATCACCTTGGATATTGTTCAGAGAGTTCAAATTAAACATATCTTAGCCCCTAAAACTTCTTCCAACATCTCTATTTTTTGTTAATGGAAAGAATTACCCTAGTCATCCAGGCTTGAAACTACAGTTATATTTGTTTTTGTTTTTTACTTCCCTTGATATTTCTACTTTCACTTAGGAAGAGTACTTGGATAAATTTATTTCTGAGATGGCACCAGTCCCTTACTTGAAGTACAGTGTCATACAACAGTTGAGTGGCAAGAGCTGGGTATTGATTGTCTGGTCCTGGAGCTCAATTCTGCCAGTTATTAGGTATATGAGCTTGCGTATGTATTTAATATAGACAGTGAAGATAATAAAATTTCATAGGATGGATACAAGACTAAATAAAGTAGCATGTATAAAGTACTTGGTAGAACTCAATAAATGTTAGCTTTTATTTTTGGTGGAACAATTTTTATTAGTTCTCACTTAGGTTTTTCCATTGTCCTCATAAATGAACTTCTGGCCTCTAGACTCTCACCTACACCAGTTTAGCTTATGTGTTTTTAGGAAGGAGCAATATTTCCAATTCCTGAAATTTCCTTCATGTCCCTGGAAACTTCCTTCACCCCTCATCTCTCCTACTCTACACCAATGTAGGGGTATGATTTATCTGCTTTGTTTGTTTATACAGATAAATTCATCTTGCTGGACTCAGGTCCATCATTCCTTTTTTTTTTTTTTTTTTTTTTTAATACACTGGCAACTGAACTAGATTTGGTGCTCTGGGGCTGGCTGGGCATGTCAGCCTGTTTCTGAAGTTCAATTAGCAAGCCCATTGGGCTCTCACACTGAGTTCTAATTTGGTAATAATGATCATATTTCAGTCAACATCTGTCACTCCATTATTTTGTTTCTCAAAAGCCAGGAAGATAAGTTCCACTTTCCATGCCAATTGGAGAATCCCACACATACCACTATCAAAGCTCATTATCATCATGTCACTCAAAAGAAAAATAAAATCTTCCTTTATTCAGTCATTCACTTAACAAATATGAGCTAAGGAGGATTATTGTGGTGGTTGGAGGGGGTGGTAGCATCTAACCATATTGGAAGAGAGATGAGTAAGAATATCTTTTCCAATTCTTCAATTTAATGTTTAAAGCTATGTTTCTGTAATGCCGAATTTGGTCACACCAGACAAATCAGTTAGATGCAGAGCTTCATCTCACACATTTCTTTTGTGTGTCTACTACATTTAGTTTTTACTTCTATCAAATTTATCACACTTTTCCCTATATTATAATTGCATGAATTTTCATTTTCGTTATCCAACAGGAGAGTAAGTTTCTTGATGAGTGGCACTATATTTCAAGATATACCAAGAACTACTGTGCTAAGGAGAACACCAACAAATATTTGATGAGTGAGCTAATGTATAGTAGTAGAAATAGCATCATCCTTTTAATCAAACAGATGTGAATTTAATATCAGATTCAACCTTCACTAATTACTTTTCTTTCTCATATATAATACTGGAATAATAATACTTTCCAAAAAGAGCAGTTGAGAGAATTAAATGAAACAATGGATGTGAACGCACAAATCCAATGTGCTCACACATTGTCTGTTAGTGGGTAAATATGCTTAACTTGTGAAACTCTTTCTTTCCTTAAGAAATACAAGATTCCATTGATTTTTGTTACCAATTTCTCTAAGTTGCCTGGTATAAGTATTGGGGGAATCTACTTTGATATTGATGTCATGTTTTCTCTCTAGTGTCTACTTTGTACCAATAAATCCATGATATGCACAATTTGCTTTATTATCTGTTCATTTATCAAATAATTCAGGGTGGCTGACAAATGCCCAAATGGTTGTAATGAAAACTGCATTAGAAGTCATGCCACTGCATATCATTAATGACCTTTAGTGAGGCAGTAGGGGATGTACAGTGTGTTCTCAAATTTCACTAACAAGATGACATTATTTAGATTTTTGTTTCAGTTGCTTAGTTACCAGTCTCTCTAAATTTTTTTCATATTGCTCGTAAGAGTAAGGAAAAAAATGTCCACAGTTTTACATTTTTTTCTTAAAAATAACACCCACACAAACAAACTGAAAGAAAAAAATCTCTTGTTAGAGAAGGCAAGTCTAGGGGAGGGGGGTTAAGAGTGGATGGAGGGATGACAGGATCTAGGTAAAATTCCAAAAAAGAAGATGCAGATAGCCGTAGAACATGTTGGAAGAGAGATAAAGGAAACATTAACCCACAAGACAACATGAACTAAAGTCCTAATGCCCCTACAAACAAAGCTAAAGTCTATTCATTAACAGTAATAAGAAAAAAAGATAATGTCTATTTGGGACATTTGATTGTGTCAGTGACCATTTATTTTATGTTTGTTTAGTTTTGTCTTCTTCTCACTGACATATCTAGAAATGGGCAAGGGAATTTCTGTCTCCAGAGCATCAGTTAAGTTGTGTTTTGTCTGTTGACACTAAGAAAATTTTGATTAATTCCTCTGATATCATTTTTATCCATCTAAACCTAAGATTGAAATTATGGAAATTATGAGATTTTTTTAAATTCAAAATTATATAGACAAGGAATGAACCAGCAGAAAGGAAGAAAGAGAGAGAACACAGATATGTACTGGGCGAGACTTAAAAATAAAATATAAAGTAGAGCAGACCTGTGTAGTGATTAAGAGCTAACTTGAGCCAGATGGCCTAGCTCTGACATATGGCCATTTACTAGCTGTATGACCTTGGACCAGTTACTTTCATTTTTATGTGTAATTTTTTAAAATCTGTGAAATAGAGAGAATAATCACTTTTAAATGACAAGTTGTTGATTAGATTAAATATTCTATTGTTTTTAAAACAAGATAGTATCTGTGGCATTGCATATGCTAAAAATGCATTAGAAATTATTAGCTATTCTTGGAGAAGCCAATTAACTAAGGAACCCATAATAAAGTTTAAGGCATTTACCAATATATAACATTTATCAGCATTCCAGAAAAGAAAACATCCTATATACCCTCCCTCCCTTTCCCCGCTCCCACCCCACAATGTTCTCACAACTTGGGAAATAATTAGAACTACAGTAGCCCAGCTCTCATACTATAGCTGGAAAAAGAAGAAGAATGGGACTTTGACACAAAAGGAAAGGAAGTCCTGGAAATCAACAAATCACAGTTATATAGCTCACTATCTTAGAATAGCTTTTTTTGCTTTGACAATCATATCATCTAACCACTTGGAGTATTTTCCTGTCATGTGTAAATTTTCATACATGGATTACATTGTCTCTACATATTTTGCCATTACTAGTACTTTGGGAGGAGCACACACATCTTCAGTGGCATTTCCTTAGAGTAAAGTGAACTTGGAGGTCATTTTCCGTTATTTACTGCAGATTATTTATCCATTTATTTATGTTCCTGGCATTGTTCAACGTGCTGAGGATTTAGCAGTGAACAAGGCAGACAAGGTTCATCTTTTTATGTAACTCACACTCTAAGAAGGATTTCAAGTGCTCTCATTAGTTTCTTAAACCCTCCACAGGTCTTGCTAATTTTGCAGTGTATTTAAAATGTCATGACTTTTTTTGTGTCGTTGTATCTTGTTCAAACATTTGTTTTAGTTTCCTAGGATGCTCAAGCAAATATCAGGCAATGGGTCAGCTTAAGCAAGGGGAATTTATTGGCCCACAGTTTTGAGGCCAAAATGAAAGCCCAGACCAAGATGTCATCAAGGTTATGCTTTCTCCCCAAAGAGTGTGGCCTTCCAGGGCTGGCTGCCTGCAGTCCTTGGCCCTGAACTTGTCACATGGCAAGGCACACGGTGGTGTTTCCTGGTCTCTCCCTTCTCTTCTGGGCTCTGCTCATGGTCAGCTTCTGGTTGCTCCCTCTATGGATTTATCTCTAAATATATCTAAATTTCTTTAAATATCTCTTATAAAGGGCTCCAGTAATAGGATTAGGACTCGTCCTGATTGAGTTGGTTCACACTGTAACTGAAGTAACTTCATCAAAAAGGCCATATTTACAATGGGTTCACCCAAACAGGAATGGATTAGGGTTAAGAATATGTTTTTCAGGGGTACATACAGCTCCAAACCACCACACCATTATTCTAAGTTCTCTGGAAGAGGCACAAAATTGAGAATGACGCAGTTTCATAAATTTGATCTTCACCATTGATTCCTGCTTATTATTATGTGTTAAAATCCAAATAAAGTAAAGAACTATGTGATTTCTTAGTTGAAACAGAGGTCGCTTCTTTCCAGTAGTGTCTTTAATAAAGAAACTACTATATTTTATCTGGGTACATGGCCCCCAATAAATGCCTTGTAAATAAGTTTTGGCCAAAGGGAAGTGAACTAAGTGATTTGTGCCACTTCAGAATCATGATCTTAAAAGAAAAGGATTTGAGCTCTTTTTCCCCATTTTGTTTTGTTTTGTTTTTCCCATTAGTTTTTATTGCTGGTTGGAGATGACAAAAGTCAGAACTGCATTTTGAACATGTGTGAAAGATGGCAAAGCTGCTCTCAGAAGAGCTAAATAAATTTCTATTCTATTGAAGTCACTGTTTTTTGAGGTCCCCTTGTTAAAGGAGCTTTATCTGTATTGTACGTTTCATACTAGTAAAGTTATTCCTGGCAATAAAACAAATCTACAAACAATATGTGTCTTAGAAATTTAAGCTTCTGAATCATCTGTCTCTTCCAGTACCACTTTTAACCTGGATTATTTAGAAAATTATCTAAGGCTCTGTTTTTCCCCCACCATAACCCAATATGAAGCCCAACTGGATTTCCATGGGTTCTAAAACTGGGAAGGGGTATGACTTATTCTCATTTATTCAATCTAACAAATAATTGCACCAAATGACACTGTTATAATTCCAAAGAAACCAACAGAAAGAAAATAGACACCTTACCTGTTCTCATGAACCTGAAATTGAACTTAGTCAAATATTATTTTTACATGGTAAGTTTAACTACATCTTTTTGTCATACCACACAGCTCACCTTACTAATTTAACATGTCCTATGTTTTAGCATGAAAAGACTCTCAAAAGAACATCTATCTAGTCATTCTCTTGCTAGAAATTAAAATTTCTTACAGATTTGATATAATGACACATCCAACTCAGACAAAAATGTTATTTTGGTTTTATTTATTTACTCAGAACAGAAAAAGAAAAGGGAAAATATCACTAGAAATAATATGTTGGTTATCACACCATTTAAATACGATAAAAATTTTCAAAATTTTTCATTGAGTTCTTAAAATTCTGGTTTTATTTTAAAAAACACCTAAACCTAAGATAGAAGCAATAGTTTTCTGAGTAGACGTAACATAATTTCTATTTAAAATTAGGGTTTCCAGCCATACTATTCATGTGAATAGTAGATTTTCATGATATGAAGATGCTTCAACTTTTAACTCTCTTGATATTTAGGAATTTGTCCTTCTTAAAACAAAACTGGCTCATGGCTTTGTTTATCATCTAATACTGACAAAAGGTAGAGATTGTTAATTTTTCATTCACTTCCTTAACAATTGTTTATTAAAAGACTTTATGCCAGAAAGTGTTTTGCAGCTAACTTTTAGGTGGGTATGAAAATAAGTGAAGAATTGAAGCAGAATATATGGGTTGTTAGCTGTGATATGTTTTATGGAAAGTGTAAGGCCTTACTTGGAGGGTTAAAATTTGTCCCTTACATTGGATGTAGGGCATGAGAAAAAGGAGTCAAGGATGGATCCTAGATTTTGGGCCTGAACATCTAAAAGGATGAAGTTACCATTAGCTGAGATAAGGAAGATGGTAGGAGTAGCACAAATGGGATAAGACAGTAGAAGCTAGACATGCAAGTAAAGATAGTAAGTAGGCATTTGGAGAAATGTGGACTTAGGGGGAACTTGTAGCTGGATATAAATCTTTGGCTAGCAAAGGCGGCGTGTAGATAATTTTTAAGCCATGTGACTTCATAAAATCATGAACAGAATAAGTATAGCTGAAAAAGGCAAGATGTCTAAGGAGTGAGCTGGAATGTCCCAACATTCAGAGGCCAGGGAGATGTAGAGCAACCAACAAAGGAGAACTAGAGCAAGTGGAACAAAACTGGAAGGTGTGATATCCTGGAAGCTAAGTGATGAAAGGTGAAAGAAGGCATAAACACTGACAAAATGTTGCTGATAGATGAGGCCACATTAACACTGAACATTAATCATTGACTCTAGCAACATGGTTTTCACTGATGACCTTGACAGGAGAAATTTCAATGGAATTGTGACAGCCAGACCTCATTGAAGTAGGTTAAAGAGAGCATGAAAGAAGGAAAATGGAAGATAGTCATGACAGACTACTGTAGCAGTTTGCTATTGTTTATGAATTCTAAAAATAGATTTTGGATTGTGTTTGTACACTGGTCTGTCCTCTGGGCATATTAGATTGTATTAGATTGAGAGGTTTCACTTCTAGTTTATTAAATCAAGATTAGGGCTTTTATTTGACTACGTCATTAGGATGTGCAGGGTTGAGTCCCCACTCCCTTGGTGGGGATAAAACAGACTCACACATGGAAGTAAACACACAAAGAAGAAGAACACAGAGGAAGAGAGACAGCTCATTAGACTGCAGAGACCCTGTGGAGAGAGACAAGCTTGACAGCCTACAGCTGCAGCTGAGTCCAGGAAGAAATGAACTCCAGGGAGAGAGATGGGCCCTCCAGCCTACCGCTGAGATCGGAAGAAGCTGGGACCATGGAGCCTGAGGAAGGAGAGGAAGGCTGAACCCTCACAGAGACCGGCAGCCATCTTGCTCCAACATGTGGCAAGAGACTTTGGCGAGGGAAGTTACTTACTCTTTTATGGCCTTTTGTCTGTAAGCTTCTACCCCAAATAAACACCCCTTATAAAAGCCAACAGACTTCCGGTATTTTGCATCAGCACCCCTTTGGCTGACTAATACAACTATGTGTCAAAGAATTAGCTATAAATAGAAAGAAAGAAATAATGCCCTATTTGGAGATGACATGAGTCAAGAGAGTTTTGTGATTATATGAAAGATGGTTAGTTCACCTGGAGAAATGAGCCTTTTTTAATGCTTTTAGAGATTATCCAGTAGTGAGGAAAACATATTGTCACACCTAGTGACAAGTAGACAAACAAGCCATTGATAGGAACATGGAGAGCTCATCCCTGGTAATTGGAAGGAAGGAGGAATGCACGGGCCCAGATGTAGGCAGCTGAGTTTATATGGTGGGAGTGTGTGGATTTTATTCTTTCAGTGAAATATAAGCAAGAGATAGTGTTGTTTTAATTTGCTTGTTTTGTTTTGTTCCTGGTGGGGGTGGAAGGTGACAGAGGGGTAGGTTTTAAATATATTGAGTCTGGAAGAAGAAATTTTCTATTAAGAAAAATAAAATATTTGCAATGTGACTGACAACTTTCCAACAGTATATCTATAATTTTCTACAAACATTCTTTGATTCCTGTATTGTCATACTGAGTGAATGAACCCATGCCAGCTTTGGATACATTCCTAAGACTGCAGATAGCTGGATATATCAAGCAGAAGAGATGGAAGAATGAAGCTTAGTAATGTCTTTAGTAACATTCATACATCTCTTCATCTTTCCAGAGATGACAGAGGAAAATAGTCAGCCACACAGAATTTAAGAACAGTGAACAAGTATGAGACTTTCCAGAACATACTGTTTCCCAACTAATAACAGCTTCATTCAGTTTGTCAAGGATGAGTGCTCTTTCTATCACAGATGATAAAAGATCACGCAGTGATTTCCAGGCAAAGAAACGTTTTCATTTAAACAATAAACTGGAGGCACACTTTTCAGGTAAACGACCTGAAATCTATTCTGTAATTATGACAAATAGGACATAGCATATGTCGAACTCATCAGCACTCTGCATCTACACCAGAGACAAGATTCAAGAAATCATTCATCATTACAGTTGTATTAGTGACCATTTGCCTGCATTATTTGAACATTAACCTTTATCACCTAATATCTTTCAAAATATTTTACTTTAAATAGCTCAGAGAGGAGAAAGCCATATTCTTTTCAATTTTAGCATTTTGTTGGGGAAGTGGAGGCACATCTAAAGGAACACAAAATGTACAAAGTATTAATACTGTGCTGGGATTTGTTGTGATTGGTTGATTCGTTATAGAAGAGGTTAAAGGCAAGACTATATCATATATTTTTGTGACACTTGTATATATGTATATATAAAATACAAATACCAATGCATACGTATAAAATAAGCTCAGTCAAACTAAGTGTGGCTGCAAGAGCCAAACCCAGTTATTGATAATTATTTTTCAAATTCAAAAATAAAATTAATTCTTGTGCCAAAATAAGGACATTTTTTTTTGTCCTTTCAACAGCCTTCTTACTTGGTTAGGGAAGGAGGGCCAGGCGATTGATGAAAACATTTCCTGGTCCTTAAAGAACCTTTAGTGAGATAGGAGCTATTCAGTGGTACAGAGGCCCACTTGGTGCCTTATGCATCAAGAGAAGTCAAGCAAGAGACCTAGAGATTCTAAAAGTTTGCTGAGGTCTTATGGAATACTCCTCTGACCCAGGGATCAGCATATTTTTGTGTAAAGAGCTATATAATATGTATTTTCTATTCTACAGGTCAGATGGACTCTAGCAACTACTCAGCTCGGCTATTCTAGTTCAAAAGCAGGTGTAGGCAATATGTAAATGAATGGGCATGGCTGTGTTCCAATAAAACTTTATTTACAAAACAGGCAGAGAATGGGAGTTGTAGTTTTCAGAGCCCTGCTCTATCCTACAGCATGATTCCTCAATATATAAAAAAAGTTATGGTTTATGTTTTTTCACCCCAGGAATCAGGCAATAGACAAAGAAGTTAAAAGTCCCTGAAAATACAGAGATGCTTGAAGCTTTGACTCAGTTGTAAGTAAAAGAAAGTGCCCTATTAAAAAATATATCCCTTACATTAACCTCAAGAATCAAGTGAGGGTTTGCAGAAAAATCTGGGTTCTTTACACACATCAGAATGCAACGTGTATCAAGGTAAAGTTGGTTATTGGGGATCCAAATGCTGAGCATAATCCCCATCCCTCTCTGGAATTCATGACTACCTGAATATTTGTGATGGACCTCAGGAGAGGATGTGTAAGACATTAACTCTCTAGGAGACTCAGAGTTTCCAGGGCAGAATAAGGTCCAAAGGAGAAGCTACCAATTTTTCCAGGATTTTTCTGACATTTGTGAATTTGTTGTAGGGAAAGAGGTATTCAGAATATAAGCAGTTCTTCTATGATGCCATATATGTTCCAGAAAAATTTCTGCAGCAAAGTACAGTAAAAATCACAGGGCTTATGAGGATCTAACGTAGGGGAAAAACCATTAAAAACTTAGGAAGTTTTGTAACCACGGCACTGGCAAAAATATGAAAAATCCTAACAAAACAAAAGATAAACACTAGCACAGATAAATTTCCACTGCTGTCAACATTGTGATCACAAATATCTCAACCAGCTGCTTCCCTGTAGCCTTAAACTTGGGCTTAGTCTTCCTCCTTCAGAATGAGGCTCTTGAGGTCGTTTGCTTATAATGGGAAAACAGCTTCTTCAAAACTAAAAACCTGACCCAGAGTGTGGATGTTTTCACATTCGATTATTTTAATTCCGAGGTAAATGTCTTGGTAGCTTCTTTATCTGTATTCCCAGGTTCCTCTTATAACGTAACATGATGGAAAGTGAGCTAGAGTTTCAAGCCATTAAAAAAACGAGAGGACAAAAAGCAAAAGCAAAGTCCTGTGTTGATTTTTTAATGCAGGTGACACATTTTCACAATCTTAGTGACTAGTGGGAAAGGAGGCAGGCTGTCCTGCTCTTAATTACTTGGAATCCAGGTATGATGAGGATGGGTATATTGTGGGTACCAGGAAGGTACTTTTGTAGGAGGAGGTAGGATTATATCATAGGAAAAGGGGTAAGAAAAATTTAAATATAATGTATCATTTTTCCAAAATGACTGAATTTTAACACAAGGTTGTGGAGATTAAGGAAACAAATCAATTCATATTAATCTCTATAATCAGGCAATCATGTTAATAAATAATCTAAGGAATTATCATCAGTTCCATCAGCTCTCATCCCCCAATTATCCTTTGTATGTAGTTTTTTATATAGCAGATGTTTATTTTCAATTCAGTGTGTGAATATCTGTTTTAAATGGCACATTTATTTCCTTAATATTGATGGTGATTCCTGATATATTTGGATGCCAGGTTATACCTGACTGTAACATATTATTTCATCTTGTCTGGTTACCATGCTTTCCATCTATTTGGTTCATTCTTTTTTTTTTTTTTTTTTTTTCTGGTCTCTATTTTTTGCTGTTTAAAAATTTGCCATCATTCTAATTATTGTTCCTTTTAAGGTAATCTTTTTACTTGGTGCTATTGAGATCTTTTCCTCTCTATATATATAATTTATATAGTTGTGGACTTATTATTATTTATCTTTCTTGAGATTCATTGTGTCTTGAGATATTCAAGGTCTCTTGAGATTGATATGCTTGAGTATGAAAATTCTTACAATCAATTTTCAAAAAGTAATTCTTTTATTATCACTGTACTGTTAACACCTCTTTCTATACTCCATGTCTCTTAATTTTTGTCCTATTATACTTCTATCTTTTATATTCTAGTTTTCATTTTTCTCCTATAGAAACTGGATTTAATTTTTAAAACTCTGCCTCTTCTTTTGTCAATTTTTTTTTGTTCCTTTGGGTTTCTATTCTTCCTTTTTATTTCTTTAATAATTTTAGCACTTGCTGTCTGCTCTCTGTGTGTTCTTCTGTGTCTGCTTGTCTTCTCTTAGGTGGCACTGGGGATTAATCCTGGGACCTTTTGGAGTGGGACAGAGGCACTCAATCTTTTGTGCCATCTCAGCTCCCTGGTCTGCTGCATCCCTTATTGTCTCTCCTTTGTGTCTCTTTTTGTTGTGTCATCTTGCTACGTGAGCGCTCCTGCGTGGGCCAGCATTCCAAGTGGGCCAGCTCGCTGCACAAGCCAGCTTGCCTTTCACCAGGAGGCCCTGGGAATCGAACCCTGGACCTCCCATATGGTAGATGGGAGCCCAATTGCTTGACCCACATCTGCTTCCCTCTTCAATCATTTTAAACAGAAATTTATTATATTCTCACTCAGGTGTCTGAATCAAGGTTTGATTATCTCAGCAGATAATTCCCAACCAGTTCCAGGGCAGAAATATAAAAGAGAAGTTTGCTTGGCCCTCGTGTGCTAGTAGGTGAATATTCTTTTCCTAACTCCTCTAACCCTTCATAGGTCTCAGCATTTTACAGGAGTCTCCGTGTCAACAACACACCTGAGTTAAGTCCAAGGTTTAGATTCTTGTCCAAACATGGGCACTGAAATCCAAACCTAAATTAGACATGACCTGAATGCTTTTCTCCACCTCCTGTCAGGCCCAGAGGCAGCACTTGTACATGTTTATTGCTCTGGTGTTTAGTTGCCTCTTTATTTCAGCACCTTGTGATTTAGTCTTCATTTTTGAGTGCTCTTTTATGCTTTTAAAATATGTCTTGTTATATTGTTCCCCGCGTTCCTACGTATTTATAGCTAGGGGATTTTCAGATTATCAGAGTTGGAAACTGTTTTGTTTTGCTTTTGTTACTTTGCTATTGGGATCGTGCTAAGTTAAAATTATATTTCAGATTGCTTTATTATCTGCAATTCCTGGGGTACAGTTCCTCCCATTGGTTACCTCCACTGACTCTTTAACATTAATGTACTCTTCAAGTGCTTTGTAAGTTTCTGAGAATCCCCTTCAACTGCAATTGTTTTTTGAGGATCTTATACTGGATTTTGGAAGTTTTTCTAGGGGTTAGTTATGAGTTTTCTTCCTCTATGGAAGCCCTATATATTTTACTAGTCCAGGACTGACTTGGGGTGAATTTCTTGGCATAGAGTAGTCACACTTTCAGTAATAAGATGAGAGCTCCACATCCAGCCCCAGTTCAGGCTCATGGAAAGTGTGTTTCTAGTCACCTTACTCTCTATCACTCTTGTGGTAGCTGATGCTGTTATTGTTGATTTTACTATTGATGTGTTCTTTTCTTGGTTCTTGGGTTACTGTATATGGATATCTTGTGGATATCCTGTCCTAGAACCAAGGTATATATCAGTTTCCATTAATCTGTGGTGCTTTTCACTTCATCTCCCACTTCTATGGCTTTGAAGTCCAAATTCTATGCAAGAAAACTGGAATTTTCCTTTTTGCTTCTGAGCTTGACTGCATATCTTATACATGTTTCCTGTTATAATTTATCTGACATTTATATTTGTAAGGAGTATGAGGGAGGCAGAGGCTTCCTGTTCTGCTCAGTTTGCATATTGACCAGAAGTCAGGAAGAAATGAATGAAGACATGTATTACTTGAAGGAAAGCTAAAAATTGTAACATGGGACTGTATGAGATAGTAAAGCCTCATGTAAAACATGACTGTGGGTGATATTGCATATATAGGATGGTTGTTACAAAATAGAAATACAAATGTGCTAGAGAGAAGGAAAAAGAATAGCAGCTATGTATGGCAGGGGAAGCATAGAGAGACTGAGAAGTGATGAGTTTTGTTTGCTTGTTTGTTTTTTGTTTATTATTATTATTATTGGAATAATGAAAGTGTTCTAAGAATGAAGTGATGACTACACAATTATGTGATTACACCAAATACAACTAATTGTATACTTTGGATGGATTTATCCTTTATCAATATGTCCAAAAATATTGATTTGTTAAAAAAAGAATGTAAGAAAACACAAAGGGGACTCCTGTTAGTCCCAAGTAAACTATTATAAGTAGTGGCAACTCATCTGCCATACAGCAACATTCGATAAAACAAATGAATAAACAACAATAAAAACTCCCTGTGTATATTAAGATATTAAAGATATCAGAAAGCTGTAACCTCAAAGAGGACTAGATAAACTGAAATCCAGTCAAGGAAAAACTCATCCTTAATGAGCTGAGAAAACCAACCTTATTGGTTGGGGATAGGTAGAGAATCCAGTTTGCCAGAGTTTTGAAAATTGCATGGGCTTACTTGGTAGGTTGGAATCAGATGATGGTCATTTTTCTCCAAAGAACATTTTCTGGGATCACAGACAGCATGGGAGTTTGGAGGCTTGGAATAGAAATACAGAGTGAAGTCATGCTCAGTTTCTCAGTGTCAGACACAAAATCCCAGTTGAGCGAGGCATCTAAACAAACATATCACAGGTATTTTTCTAAGGAAATTTAAAACCAGGAAATGAAATAAACCTGCAACCCTCACCTAATTCAGTTATGAGTTGGAAGGAGGTAAACAGACACAAATCCTCACAGAGGAAAGGGCAAACTCTTTGGGGGAAGGGGTCGGGAGACCATACAGAGCATTTTCTCTGACCACGGGGAAATTAAACTAGAAATCAGTAACATAAAGTAATTTTGGAAAGTAAAAAAGCACATTTCTAAAAAGCTCTATTGGTCAAAGAAGAATTCATGAGGGATTCTTTTGAATTTTGAGTGAGAGAAAAAAAAATAGACTATATAACCAAAGCTGAGGTTAATTTGAGAAATAAAAAACTTATTTTTTTTTTAACCTATCAGTTAAAAAAAATCCCATCTCAAGAAACTGGAAAGAGAAGCCCAAATTGAACCTCAAAAATGGAAAGAAATAAGAATGATGAGAGCAGAAATACATAAGATAGAAAACAGACATGCAATAGAGAAAATCAACATGTAAAAACTAGAGTGGGGTCCCTAAAATTAATAAGATTGATAAGAATCTGGCAAAACTGATAAAAAAAGAGATGACACTGATTACTAATAAATCAAATAAAAAAAGAAACATTTACACTCATAGACATTAAAAAGATCTTATGGTGATGAAGGGCACAATGCATTTTTAATTATTTTATTATTATTATTATTTTGGCTTTATTTTGGGGACATATTGGATTGCAGAAGAGATGCAACTGTGGCAGGGGAGGATCACTGTTGCAGGGTGTCAGTGGTGGGGGGATGTGTGCAGAGGGGTCAACCTGGGGCACGCCTCTATGGAATGTGAAGATGTTGATGTGGTCATGGGGTATTATCTTGGTGGGTGGAAACCTACACAATAACCAATGGAATATTGAATTCCCATTCAGAAGAGTCCTTCTACATTCTCTAATAGAGTGGCAAGAATCTCTAGAGTACATGGGTAGTGCCTAGTGAAGGAGGACAGACCAATATGCCAGAACCTTGGTATTGATGCTTGTACTAAAAAATTTTGTTCTTGTGAAACTGAAACGTAGCCTAGTAATATGTATTGCCTAACCTAAGAGTTACCTCCTGAAAGCTTCCTTCTTGATCAAATGTGGCCTCTCTTTAAGCCAAACTCAGCATATAAATGCACTACCTTCTCTTCCCCCACCCCCAGCATGGGACATGACTCCTGGGGATGAGCATCCCTGGCACCAAGGGATTATCACCCAGAACCAATTAGCAATGCATGTAGAAAAAGACCTAGACCAAAATGGGGAAATATGAAATACAAATGAAATTTTATGGTTAAGACTTTTCAAAGTGAGTCACAAGGTCATTCCAGAGGTTACACTTATGCATGTCTCACTGACAGCCACAGTAAACAGTGTCTCAAGCAGGGAAGCTGAGGGCTCTAAAGACATCTATACATGGCAGGGCAGACAACCCCAGGAAATCAGCACCCCATCATTGGGTGTTGCCTTGGAATATATGATAACCTATTTCCCCAATGTATCAGAGTTAGTCTCATTTATAATTTTCCTACACTTGGTTCTTTTGCACCTTTAATTTAGACTATAATTGACACTATACCCATTAAATATATGTCCCAGAGACTTAAATCTTCTGGCTGTTCTTATGCCAGTTGAGCCCTGAATCTCAGGAGTTGCAACACCTACTCTCCAGCTCATTGGACTAAGCCAGGACAACTAAGAAGAGGGTGGTGATGGACAATTCCCATCCCCCAAACCAGAGTATCCACCTCTGCAAGCAAGACAGTTCCATCCATCTACTCCACGGGATCTAAGACCCCTCTCAATCAGAAGCAGAGTGGGCATCATCATCTCAAAATTCTCAAGATAGAATAATGAACAAACATAAGAAGGAAATGCAACTATGGACTAAAATGGACTTATTATTATTATAGTAATGGAAGAACTTGTAACACTGATATAAAGGCAGAGGTCACTAGAGTTTCTGAGGTGAGAGAGAGGGAAGAATATGTGTGACATGGGGCATTTGTGGCCATTGGAAGTGTTCTGCATGATATGCAATGACAGACACAAGCCATTATACATTTTTTTAATACATATAAAATTGTGCATTGCAAAGTGTAAATCATAATGTAAAACTATAGACCGTGGTTGGTAGCAATGTTTCAATATGTGTTTATCAATTATGGCAAATATACCACAATCAGGATGTTGTTAATGGGAGGAGCCGTGGGAGGGGAAGAAGTGGGGTATATGGGAATCCCCTATATTTTGATGTAACATACATATATATATATATATATATATATATATATATATATATATATATTTGCAGGCAGAAGGTTTATTGAGAAATTCTCCCAGTGGAGGTGGTCTGAAGAATAGACTTCAGCCCCAGCATTTATATTGTCTAAAGCTTCTTTAAAAATAAAGAAAAAAGGAAAAAAATAAGAAATACAAAATGTGAAAAAAATGCATGCAAAAATGTTCAATATCACTAGTACAATGAGATATCATTCACACCTTTGAGAATGGCCATTATTAAAAAGCCAGAAAAGCACAAGTTTTGGAGAGGATGTGAAGAGATGGGAATGCTTATTCACTGTTGTGGGAAAGTAGAATGGTACAGCCACTGTGGAGGACTGTTTAGCAGTTCTTAAGAAATTTGAATATAGACTTGCCACGTGACCCAGCAATGCTAGGTATATACCCAGAAGAACCGAGAACAGTGACACGAGCAGACATCTGCACACCAATTTTCATAGTGGTATTATTTACAGTTGTCAAAAGATGGTGTCCATCACCTCAATAAATTGATAAACAAACTGTGGTGTATACACACGATGGAATATTATGCAACTGTAAGAAGAAATGAAGTTGTGAAATATATGACAATATTGATGAACCTGGAGGACGTTTTATTGAGTGAAGCAAGCCAGACACAAAAGGACAAATACTGTATGATTGTGCTATTATGAACTAAATATATTATGCAAACTCATGGAATTAATAATTGGAATATAGGTCACCATAAAATAGAATGAGGGTAGAGAATTGAAAGCTGAAGGTTAATCTGTGCAGAACTGGTAAAAAGGTTGTTTTTAAATCTTTGGAAATGAATCGAAATGGTAAAAGCACATCATAATGTTTGTAACGAGCAGAGTTATTATATGACAGTAGTTGAAAGGGAAAGTCTAGGGACATGTATATAACTAGAAGGAAAGCTAAAAAATGTAACATGAGACTGTACAACATAGTGAAACATCACATGAAATACAAATATGGGTGATATTGCATATATAAGGCTGTTTTTACAAAATGTAAATACAAATAAACTAGAGAGATGGAAACAGAGTAGCAGCTATGTACAGCAGGGGAGGCACAGAGAGATTGAGGTGATGAGGTTTCTGTTTGTTTTTTCTTTATTGTTATCTTTATTGGAATAATGAAAAATGCTCTAAGAATGATTGAAGTGATAAATTCACAGCTATTGTGATTATACCAAATACACTTTGGATGGATTTATGTTTTATTAATATGTATCAATAAAATTGATTTGTTTAAAAAAGATAATGGGAGTATGTTATAAACAACTTTATGTTTATTATGTGGAAATTTATTGAATTGAAAAAAATGTTTGAAAAAACTCGATTATGGGCCCAAGAAGAAATAGGAAATATGAATATCCTAAAACTTGTTTAAAAAGTTAAAATCAAAATTTTTCTACAAAGCCAACTTCAAGATGGTATACCTTTATTAGTGAAAATTTCCAAATAATCCCAAATCTTACACAAACTCTTTCAGAGAATAGATGAAGAGAAAATAATTCTCAGCTTATTTTGTGAAACTAAAATAATGCAGATATGAGAACCTGACAAGGATATTGCAAGATAAGAAAACTGTGGGGTTGTATATCTCATGAAAATAGATGCAAATACTCTAAAGAAAATATTATCAATTTTAATGAAATTTGAACAAAATACTCTGAAAGCTATATATAAAAATATACCATGAACCAACTGATCTTTATTCTAGGAATTCAAAATTGATTTACATTTAAAAAGCAATCCGTGGAATTACCACATCAACTGGATAATGGAGAAATAAATATAAACCATCTCAATAGGTGCAGAAAAATAATTTGATAAGTCAGCACCAGTTCATGATAAGAACTCACAGTAAAGTGGTAAGAGAGATGAGTTTCCTAATCTAATAAATGCCAGCTACAAAAGAACCTTATTCTTGCATGATACCTAATGGTAACACTTTGAATACCTCCACATATAATTTGGAATAAGATTAGAAAGCCTAGTATCACCCTTTCTATTCAACATTGTGTTGTTGATCCTAATCAATGCAGTCAGGCGAAGAAAAAATAAATGTTTAAAGACTAGGAAAAGAAACAAATAAAACTTTATTAGCACATTGCTTATTTAATGCATAGTAAATCTCAAGCAGTTTATAATAAAATTATGAAGAAGCTGTAAGTGAATTTAGCAGACTGTCTGGCTATAATACAAAGTGAATAATATTTCTATATACTAGCAATAGATAATTGGAAATTAAAATAAAATTAACACCCTGCATCCACTTTCATTACACATGGCTTGAGTCCTTTATGGAATACTCCCCTGCATTGCACTATCATAAAACAAGGCCATAGAACCAAAAGCACGTGGTACCTGAAGGCATGGGAGAGTGAGTGGAATTAGACACAACCAAATGGGGTATACCCAATTGGCTTAAAGGAAACGCTTTTCCTATCTATCAGAAAGAAGTGGCAAGTCTTTAATGGTATGACAAGGAAGAGCTGGTCCTCCCTCAGGCCAGAGGAGTTTTAGAAATCCTTGGCCCAAACTGGCCAAAGCAAATCTTTATGAATCATCTACAAAGTAGCACTAAAAATAGAGGTTTGGAACTGAAGAGAAAGAACTTCAGGTAAATTGGATTTCCTTAGAACGAAAAAGAATAAGACCTTCTTGAAAAGGAAATGGAATCCAACGTTCAATCTTGAGACTCCAAAGCCCTTAGTGTTAAAAGGACTGGGGAGTAGAAACAAGCTGAGTCTGGCATCAGTTAATTCCTGCAGTGGTTTCCCCAGACCCGTCTCATTTAAGGTCTCCTTTGTGGCCTAAACAGTAGGTGCTTATGGGGGAGACAGAAGCATTAGCAGTGGCCCTTAGAGGAATTCAGGGTGTCAGAATAAGGGAAGCATCTCCATGGTGTACCTTTTAAGCTAAATTCCTTCTAGCATTTGCAGTCCTGTGTATTTGTCCAGGAGAAATGAAAACCTACATCTACAGAAAGACAGAAATGTCCATGGTGGCCTTTTTCATGTGAAAAGCTGGAAGGAGATCAAATGCTATCACTAGGGGAATGGTGAAACAAAGAGTAGACCATCCATATAATGGGTTTCTACTAAGCAATAAAAATATATGCACTAGTGATTCATGCAACTACATGGATGACTCCAATAAACATTACGTTGAGTTACGGAAACCAGATACAGAAGCCTACACACTATATAATTTCATTTCTACGAAATGGCCCAAACAAGCAAAACTATTCTACGGTGTTAAAAATCAGAGCCCTGCTTTCCTTTCAGGTAGGAGATGACTATAAGAGGGCATGAGGGAACTTTCTGGAATGATGGAAAATGTTATATTTATTGATTGGATGTTAGTAACAAAAGTGCATACATTTGTCAAAATGCATTGAGCTATTACACTTAAAATCTGAACATTTTATTATATGTTCAAAGTCTCAATTTAAAAATAATGAACTTCTTTGAGTAACACCCCAGACCCTTGAATCTCCTCTTCATTCTGATAGAGATGAAATGTCACACTCTGTGACCTTTGTCCACTTCAATTCATTTCAATTTTATGAGCATTCACTACTATGTCAACGATGAGCTCAATAAGATATATATTTTTTGTCATCAGTATAGGAAAGGAGATAGGAGGAGAGCCAAAGAGATGGATATGACTTTAACAGTAAGAATAACGCATGCCAACAAATGCTATTTAACGTATGGAGGACAAACCATGGCATCTGGAATGAGACCTATCACGAACTCCACTGAGTGCTAGCTCCATGACTTTAACCATCAGAGGCTGTTTTCTCATTTGGATAATAAAAATATCATCACCTACTTAAAATGTTGTTCTTAGAGTTAATTGAGAAAATGCATGAATATCATTTGCACAGTGCCTGGCACACAGCAAATTCTCCAGAAAATCCAAGTCCACCTCCCTGTTCTATTATAGTGGAATCACATTAAAAGTGCCATGGTTTCATATGCAAAGGAGCAATTACTTCTGCCAAATAGTGTCAGGAATGTTTCTAAGGGGAATGAACCTGGGACTGGTTGGAGAATGCTAAGGAATATACCAGAACTGGTTGGCAATGGGTGTGTGTGTGTGAAAGGTAAGGCAAAAGCAACGGTCCGAAAGTGTAGGATAAGTGTGGAAAGATGTAGGTGACACCTTCGCTCCTGTAGGTGACAGGAGCAAAGCACCACAATGTGTACATGGCAGAGGTAAGCTGTGATCACAGAAGTGCCAACGTCACACATGGAGTATCTCTACAGTGAATAATGGAGACATGTTTCTTTCAAAGTTTCCATAGGTAGAAACTGTTATCATCCATGGTTCATTACCCCATATATCCTAATTCTGAAGTTACCCCATTTCAGCCAGGGCAAGGGATCTCCTTGCTCTGCATTCTTTCACAGATCCTGGCTAACATTGCCTCTGTGAGCCTCTGAGCAGGAGCTGTGTCTAATTCAATATCCAGCAAGACAAAAATATTCATGATCAGAATAAAATGTGTTATCTAAGTAAAAATGCATTCAGTTGAAGACAGTATAGTAATAAATCCTAAATGTGTTTGAACCATAAGCATCCTAAAAATGTTTTGTAAAGAGCAAATCTTTTTTTTTTTTTAAATGACTAGCTGAGACTCTTCAGAAAATTAAGGTTATTTCCAAATATTTTTTAGGGAAAAGAGTACTAGTTTCTGATGCATTTAGAGAGGCAAGGAATGAAAAATAAGTGTCAGTATCAAATATTCATTGGGATATGAAATGCAAAGATTTCTTTTGCAGTAGAATAATATTGTAATTCTCCTCCTGTGACTACTCAAAATATAAAAATCTGCAGCAATGCCAAAAGAAGCTCCTTTATAATAAAAAGATGATGCCCTGGGCTTGCCTTTGTCAGTGCATGTAATGGTAGTACTTCAGTTTTTATCCCTCTCTGCTGTCTTGAAAGTATATTCCAAAATCTTTTTGGACTGAAACTTTCAAAGACACTGAACATCTTAATGCAGATGTATTTGGACATTATCCCAGTAATAATTAAATCCCAAGCACAAGGTGCCAAATATACTCATAAAAGTTTTCGGCAAGTTTATTTCCCAGCTTTCACATACATACACAGATGATTATGCTCAATTGAATATTAAAAGTCCATTATTCTTTGCATATTTCAGGCTTGTCCCTTGGAAGATTCTGTCTGTATATATTAAGACGGTTTGGTGCATGTGTGTGTGTATGCGAGTGCGTGTGTGTGTGTGTATGTGAGTGTGTGTGTGTGTGTGTATGTGTGTGGTGTATGTTAGAAAATGGAAACTTTAGCTAGTTTGCTTTCTCTGACTGAAGGTTTTACTTTTTTCTTGTCACTTCTGTTCTCCTTTCTTCTACAATTTGATATGTATACCCTACAGTATTTAGTAATAAATTATACTTGAAAGATATAATTCTACCTTAAATTATATTTTATTATTATATTTCAGTGGCATGTTATATCTTAATATTAGACTTGAATGTTAATTGTGTTTCTTCTGTAGTAGATGCTCATGATGACATGCCCCATCCCTTTTACTATGCCAGTGCACCTGTCCCCAATCTCCCGTGTGCGCTGGCTGCTGATGGCTCACAGTTGCTTTCCTATTTTGGAGAATTGCCCTCAAATGAATGAAGCCACCTCTTGCTGGAGGTCATGACTCCTATCCCCCCCCCCGTGAGGCCAGTGACTAACTTACATGGATGTATGAAAGGCTGATCCCTTTGCCTAAAGGCAAAGGAAATCTTATGTACAATTTTTGCTCCAGAGCCCCTCATGGATTAGGCCAAGGCTACACTTAATCTGATATGTCCGTGCTTGGTCCTTTCCCTGTTTCCATCCTGCTCCCCTCTTTCCCTTACAGAGCTTTCTCAAGAGCAGCCTTTAAATGAATCTTGTATGCAAACTCTGGCCTCAAGCTCTGCTTCTGGGGGGAACTGATCTAAGATACAATCACTCCTTACCACCATTTTTATCTACAGATATTTATTAAGTAATTATTGAGGAGTTATTCTCGGGCCAAGGACTGCATTAAAGACTTAATTTAGTCCTTATTTAATTCTCACAACAACCCCACGTGATAGGCAATATTTCTTTGTGTCCTTGCATTTTCATGTCTCTTGAGTGGAGACAGACAGAAATCTCCTAACCAATGTAACAGTCGTGTATGTGATTTCAGGCAGCCATCCCCTCAGGAAATATTTATTGAGTGCCTTTTGTGTGCTAAAATTGAAGTCCTGAGCAAGAGCCATTCTCTGCCCTTATGGAGCAACTGGTGCCATGGGGGGTGGCCATTATGAAGCAAATAGGCACAAAATTAATCAGCAGTGAATGTGCCCCCCCAAGCAGTGAATGTATAGAGTTCTATGATAATGTAAAATACGGATTCTAAGCCAGCCAGAGAGATAGGAAAATATACTAGGAGGATGTGGCATTTAGGAGGAAACCTGAGTGCGTAGTGGTAAGTCAAGTGATGAAGAAAGAAGAAAGAATTCAAAGGATAGGAACCAGAATATGTAAAATATTTAAGATAAAAGGGGCTACACAAGCTCAAGCAATTGGAGCAAGAAGGAAAATGGCATAAACGGATGCTACAAAAGTCAAAAGTAAGCGGTTGCCATAATCATTCAGGGCAGATGCAGAATGTTGGTTTTTTTAGAAACAAAGGGAGTACTATCAAACAGTTGTAAGTCTGAATGTGAATGCTTCTTTTACTGGTTGCTGCATAACAAACTGCCCCAAAGTGTAGTGGCTTAAAATAACAGCATTTTTTTCCCACTGAGCTTTGCTTGAATTTCTGATCCCCACAAAAATCGTGAGACTCTTCAACCAATTACTCATCGTCCAAGGACACCCTTCCATATGACTTCTCTCTTGAGTATGTTAGCATGTACTTGTGTCTGTGGAGATCATGTCATGAGAAAGTGAAAGCAGAAAGTGCCAGCCCTGTTAATTTGTAGAACCAGAACTGAAAGAATCACTTACTTCCACCATAGTCTATTTTTTTTTTTCAGTTTAAAAACACTGCCAAACTGTTTTATTTTTTTTTATTTTTTTTTTAAAGGAAACTAGAGCAAGTGTTTTATCAAATAAAGAATATCAATAAAAAGAAAAAAATTATGAAAAGGAACAAAATAGAAATTCTAGTGCTGAATAGTACAACAATAAATGAAACAAAAGTTTGAACAGGGAGCCTATAAAACAGATTAAAATTCACAAAACAAACATTAAGCATCAACTCCCCCTTCTCAATCATAGTCTATTGATCAAAGCAAATCACCGAGCAGTTCAAATTCAAGGGGAGGGGAAATAACTCCACCTTTGGATGGAAAGTTTATCATGTATGAACAAGGATAGATGGTAGGACTTGTTTGCAGCCAACTTTGAAGAATTTACCATGTGACATACTAATTTTAAAAGTCTGTTATTTTAAATGCTTGTTTTGGCTACCTGTAAAAATGAATTGGATGGAACAAGAGGCCAGTTATGGAAGTTACATAGTTTTCTACCCTAGGAATAATGGTGATTTTGTTTACATTGTAATAGGAGTGGAGATGCAATGATGATTGTAAAACTATTTAGAAAGTAAACTCAGTAAGACTTGGGAAAAATTGGAATGCAGTTGATAAAAAGATGAAAGTACATTTGAATGCTATATAATATTAAAATAAACATTATTTATAGAAATGTCTATTTAATCTCATGTAACCCTGATAGAAGTGAATTTTTAGGCAGGTTGGAATTATGCCAAATCACTCCGGTCCTAGAGGAAATTCTTAGATCAGATGGGAATATGAATTAGCGTGATTTTAAGAGGAAGTTTTGAGAGTATTA
This sequence comes from Tolypeutes matacus, assembly GCA_026826555.1. Lineage (NCBI taxonomy): Eukaryota > Metazoa > Chordata > Mammalia > Cingulata > Chlamyphoridae > Tolypeutes > Tolypeutes matacus. Next base: position 2,587,616 of record JAKSZT010053846.1, read on the forward strand.
TTTAAAAATTGACTTGCATATTGACTCAGAAATTTTACTTATAATCATCTGTCCCAGACAACATCTTCCAGATATACAAAGAGTAGAATATACAAAGTTGTTTGTTAGAGCACTGTCTATAATAGAAAACCGATGGAAACTACCTACATGTACATCAATAGGGAGCTGAATAAACAAATTATGTTATACTTCTATGATGGAATATTCTGCAAGCTTTTAAAGGAAATAGATCTACATAAAAGGAATCGATGACATCTTAAATTAATATATTGCTGGAAAGTGTGTAGTATTCACTTGTGTTTATGACAGTATTTATATTTGCATGCCCAGTGGATGTTACTAAAATCATAAGGATACGATAAAAGGAGGAAATAGAGTTAGAAGAATTTTAGTATCTACCTTATGTATTTTTTGGTTGCTTGGATTTTTAAAACTGAGAAAAATATAGTAGTTTGTAAACTTGAAAATAATAAATAAGAAGGAAAATTTTGTGTTTGAAGTAAAATGATTTTGTGGAATATCTGAAGCATCCTGATGCATTTACCCCCTTGGACATATTAATCACCCTTGGTCCACAATTTATTTATTTTTCTGACCTCTTCATAATGTTGATCAAATCTCTTATTACTCATTACAAAATTATTTCCTCTGAGTATAATATCTGGTGATTTAGAAGCAAAGTTGGAAGATGTATGTGTCTTTACGAACAGGTTTGGGAAGCTAATACTCAGACCTGGAGCTCCCCAGTTCACTTCTATTTCAAGTTAATAAGATTATGCACCTGATAATTCCTTTCATCCACTTCTCTCTTCACCATTACTCAGATATAATTTAAAGATATGAATCACTCTTCCTTTCCATTGTGAAGCAGGAAGAAAGGTGGATTCCTGAATTAAAAAAACAAAACAAAACACTTGAAATCTTCTTTCTGAACACATTTCAATTTATCTAGATGTATGTTTGTGGAATTGTAATTGTTCCCACCTGCTGTGTGAAAATGGAGAGGTCATCTATTAAGTATATACATGTCATGTGTCAAGTCTGCTCCTAAGTTCTCTTTTTCACTCAAGGGTGGTAGACAAACAGTTTAACTGCATTTTTATAAAAGATTTGTAAATCTTTGGGAAAAAAATAAATTAAAAAAACTATCCCCCAAAAAACATATCAGGATTTTATAATTTGATATATAATCAGAGGAACATGTGTAACCATGCCATGAAAGTTAGCCAGTAATGCTGAGTCTTGACATCAGACCCCATGTTAGAGGTTAGGAATTACTGAATTGTTGATTGAATTGTTATTTCACAGATGTTTTCACCGAGTTCTGCTCTATCCAACTATTTAGACTAATCATTTTCCTATAGTGAGGAATATACATTGCAACCATCACCTCAACATGTATTTTTTAGGAAATCAGTATATTTCCAAGATTAGTTTGTCCTATGCTATGATATCAAAGAAAAAATGTCAGGCATTGGTCCCTCCTTTAAGATAGGGCAATGACCAATTAATAGAAGTAAGCTTTGATCAAATGTTGAACTGTGATTATATTTTTAAAGTCTGTAAGAAAAAATCTGATTTGAATTCTTGGTAATTTTTTATATTAGCAATCCCCAAAGTAATTTATTAGGTTTTATGAAAAATTAAGTGTGAAGAAAAGTTCCAGAAGTCAATTTTCTTTAACAAGCACTCAGATTAAGAAAATTTATAAAAAGTCCTTTAATACAGAAATATACAGTGCCTAGATATTCAAATATGCTTGGTATAAACTAAGAAGCAGTTATACAACATTTGCCAAATTCTGTAAATGTAGAAATCTTTTTCCATAGAACATCACTTGGAAATAGAATTTGGAGAATGATAAGTAGATAAATAGATAAAAACAAATTGGACTCCTGAATAGGTTTAAATAATTCTACCCTATTAAAACTCTTTTTTAAATTAAGGATTGATATAAAAGAGCCAAATACAAAATAAACAAGTGCATATATAAAATAAAGCCACAGAAAACTATAACTTCATTTGCAAGTATTTCTCAATGTACTATTCAATGACCACTTAAAAATTACGTATTATAAATTTACTTTGAAATTTTCTATCAAGAAAAACTTGTTCCCTGCTGTGATGGTTAGGTTAATGGGTCAACTTGGCCAGGTAATTGTGCCCAGTTGTTTGGTCAAGCAAGCACTGGGCTAATTGTAATATAAGGACATTTATGGACTTTTGCCACCAGTGAGGTTACTGCATAGATGGTTGATTACATCTACATCAATCAGGGAGACTGCCATCAGCAATCAGTGATGCTTTATCCAATCAGTTGAATACCTTAAAAGGGAAGTGATTTTAGCATTCAGAGAGAATTTCCCAGCTTGTCTTTGGACAGCCAACATCTCCCAGAAACTCATCAAGAATTTTCACTGGACTTTCATCGGAGCCCCTGGTTTGCACCCTGTCTGCAGAACCTGGACTTGTGCATCCCCACGGTCACATGAGAGACTCTTAAAAAATCTCATACTATGGACAGATATCTCCTGTTGATTCTGTTTCCCTAGAGAACCCTGACTAATACACCTGCTTTGCTGCTTCATTTCTTCTTTCAAAAGAAAATTAAGTTTCTCTCTTTACCGTGGCTTCCAGAGAACTTAGAACTAGATTTAATGTTCAATTACATTAATTAAATTTTCTTAGGAGATGACTGCTTTTGACTCCTGCTATAATGTGATTTAGGCTTTTCCCCATGTATGTTCACATGAGGCACACACTTGTTACATATTTTCACATTCTAAGGCACATCAAATCCCTTTTTCTCCCAGAGAGGATTACAAATATTAATCAATAATTTAAATACAAGGAATCTGAAATTCTGCCTCCATAGCCATGGCACCATTATTTTATTAATGATGTTGTTTAATATTTCCCAGACATTTTGGCAGCAGAAGCAGATTTTTTTCCCCCACAGAATAATTACAGGATCACACTTTGGGAATCCCAACTTTAGAGGTATTCTACTCTATGTAGAGGAATGCAACCTGTTAGTGGTCAAAGGAGGTAAATGAAACTTCTACACAGTTTTCTCTCATGGGCTCTTTCATGGTGAATGAAAAGTGAAAAGATGAGATTAAGTTTGTTCCCAAGTCATTTCAGGAACTAACAAGTGCAACAAAAGAACCATTAAAGAGGTCCAATGCTGCACTTTTGGAATACAATTCAAGGAGACTTTTCTGATATGCAATGAGGAAAAACAAAAAGTCAGAGAAAGCTACCAAATTCAAAATTAGCTCAGTTCTGTCATTTGTCCCCACTCTACCACCAGACACAGCATCAAGTACCTGAACCACCTCAGACCATTCCCCCACCCCAAAAGCTCCTCTACCCAGAGGAGTTGGGGGTAGTCACAGGCACCTGGTAAAAAGCTTTAAGGTTGGGGTGATAAAAAGTATCAGATTATACAGATATAGATCAATTATCAGCTGTTAATTATTTTAGCACCTCTCTCACTCATATAATTGTCCCGTTTGGATAATAAGTATGGTTACTTTCCCAAAGTCCTTGCTCTTTCACAAAGAGCATTTGCTGGCAATTCATTTGAGAATAATATTTACCAGACAGAATAGGGTTTTAAGTTTGCATATTCTGTGTGAGAGTTTGAAGTTTATTTATGAATCCCCTCCACCCAAAAACAATTATGTTCTTAAACTGATCTATTCCTGTAGGTGTGATACCCTTTGATTGCATTAGATTCACTTTAGATCACTTGATCAGATTGCTTTTGATTGGACTACATCAGTGAGGCATGACTCAGGTTGTGTCTCTTTTTGGAGCTGATATAAACAGAGACACAGAGAGAGACACACAGAAAAAGGGAGCTCTGCCATTTTTGACCCTGCAATTTAAAAGGAGGACTTGAAGATTGCTAACAGCCAAAGCTTAAGCATGAAGGCCCCAAGACGCTGGGTGGGCTCACAGAGCAGCTAAAGGCTGAAGAGATGAGCCATAAGTTCACAGCTGAACTTGGGAAGAAAAAGAGCATCTGAGACCGAGAGAGGAGGCCCAGTAAGAAAGACGTCCGTTGCCTGGTTGTCCACAGCTGAGCTCTGGGAGGCAGTAGATTCTGGAGGGGAAGGCAGAGATTGGCAGCCTTCTTGCTTCACCACTTGGCAGGACCCTTAGAAAGCACCTCTGTTGATACCTTGATTTGGACATTTCACAGCCTCCAGAACTGTAAACTTTTATCCCAAATAAATCCGTTTTTTAAAAGTCAGCACATTTCTGGTACTTTGCATCAGCAGCCCTGTGGCAAACTCAGACATTCTGTTAATTGGTTCATTATTTATTTTCCCAGTTAAAGTAATGCATTTTTAAAACTATTTTGGGTCCTTCAGTTCTAATTAAGAACACATATTTATCCTTTTCTTTCTAAAATACACAGTGAAATGACTATCATAGAGCAAAGGAATGCAAGGAAGAAGCCATGAGAGAAGAAAGTTTTCTCCATGCCCTCACGTTTTGTGTGTGTGTGTGTGTGTGTGGTGGTGGTGGGGAGTCTAAATGTGGATGGATGAAAGGTGAACCAGAGTAAAAGTGGTTGTGAATTGGAATATTCAGAGTATATTCAATGTAAGGTTGAAACATTTAAAAATTTATCTTTGCAATGGGGGTGGAAAGATCCATTCGCCTTAATAGCTACAATAGACTAGTTAAAAGAGACAGAACATGTAAAGGAAAGCAAAGGCCTTTGCATTTTGGTTGTATGAGTTAATATTTCTCTACCTGCTCCCTTACCCCCTATTTCTCATTGCTCGGTATCCATGTTTGAGGCCAGGTTGAAGTAAAAATTTTCAGATTGGGAGTTGGAGTTCTAGAGTATATTAGTCAGGCAAAGGGGTGCTAATGTGAAATACCAGAGATTGGTTGGTCTTTATAAAGGGTATTTATTTGGGGTAGAAGTCCACAGTTACCAAGCCATAAAGCATAAGTTTCTTCCCTCACCAAAGTCCGTCGCCATGTGTTGGAGCAAGACAGCTGCCGACCTTTGCCAGGGTTCAGGCTTCTTGGGTTCCTCTCTTCCCGGGGCTGCATTTCTCTCCAGGCTCAGCTCCTCTGGTTCCTCCACAAGGTCACCTGTAGACTGTGAGGCTCTCTAGGCTTTGCTTCTCTCCACAAGGCCAGCTGTGACTCTCAGGCGAATGGCTCGTCTCTATCCTGGGCCTTCTCTCCAACATCAAAACTCCAACATCAAAACTGCAACTCAAAAACTGTTCCCTCTGTCCTTTACTTTGCCTTTTATATTTGATTCCCCACCCACCAAGGGGTGGGGCTCAACGCCCTACAGACGTGGCCCAGTCAATGCCCTAATCATAACTTAGTCATGCCCAGATTATCAGACCAGTTTACAAGCATAATCTAATATATATTTTGGGAATTCATAATTACATCAAATTGCCAAATGGCTACATAGAGTAAGGACTTTTTATATTTTGAAATTTATAAGAAGAGAAACTAATTTTTTAAAAAAAGATACCCACTGATTTTAAGGAAAATAAAAGAAATGTGAGAGAACATAATAATATATAAAAAGTTCTAATTTGTATTCAAAGAAAAGTAGAGAAGAAATTTTAGTCATTAAACAAAAACAGGCTGCTATGAAAAGGGAACAATTGGAGAATGATAAAATGTGCAGGTGGCAGTGGTTGCCCTTTAGGTATGGTGGTATAATCCCTCTACAGACCAATCCTCCTGCCGATAACATCTATAATTCTGGACAAAATAGAAAAGACAAGTCTCTGGGGATTCTGTATAATAAACAAAAGAAGGCAGCTTTTGGAAGAAATTAAATATTTGGAGGAAAAATCAGCAAGAGAGTAAAGTTTGCATCCTCTTATGACTTTGCTTTCAAGGTTGATCTACAGTTGTGGAGCAGCAAAGTGCACTAAACTTTGATGGAAATACTGCTCTTTCTGATCAGAGAACACAGGAAAGGATTCTAGTCTACACTGACTGGCTACTGGGGACTAAGATAGATAACCCAGTGTATGAGCATCTCAGACTTACTCCTGAATCACTCATTCATGGAACAGACTAAAATCACTGTAGAAAAAACTAAAACAACTGCCCAAAGGAGACAGGTGGGAACCATCTGTATTCAAGTTGGGAGATGACACCAGATGGTAACTCAAATAGAGGGGAAGAAATAAAGATGAAGAGAAAGAGAAAGGGTAAATAATAATGCATAAAACAAACTCTGTAAATATATACTTGTTCTCCTCTCTTCTCACAGCTTCTCTGAAGGACATAATATTATATAAAGTAATAATTATAACAAGGTATTGCATTATTTGTAACATTTATAGAGGTAATATGTATAGCAGTAATATCACACAAAAAGGTGAGGAGTAAACTCAATTATAGAGGAAGAAAGTTTTTATATTAAAGGAACTGTCTTAGCTGCTATCAAAATACCACAAACTGGCTTTGACTTCAACAATGCGAATTTATTGACTCATGGTTTCAGAGCATAGAAGACTTGCTTTCTCTCTGGATCAGAAGCATTCTGGTGCTGGCATGCTGCATTTCATAGAGTTCCTTGGCTTGCATCTCTACCTCATATCACATGACATATGTCCTCTCTTTTTTTGTCTACTTTCCAAGTTTCTCCTAACTCTGACTTCTGGATCCTTCCTGTGGTTTTCTCTTTTTAAGGCCTCCAGTAATCTGATTTAAGACCCACCCTGCTTCAATTGGGCCACACTTCAACTAAAATTAACATCTTCAAAAGTTCCTATTGACAATGGGTTCACACTCATAGGGCAGAGATTAAGATTAAGAACATGTGTTTGGAGATACATAATTCAACCTACTATAGGAACTAAATCTGGAGTAGTTTCTGATACTTTCAGATGTATATTGTACACTCCAGAGCAACTAATGATAAAGTAACTAAAACATATAACTGAAAATAAAGGAATTAAAATATTATACTAAGGATGGGGTTACTGGCATGGCAATGCAAGGAGCTCCCTAGGCCCATGTCCCAATGAACATGCTGAAAATCATAATAAAAAACACATTTAAAGTCTCTAAAAATGTCCCTAAAGATATGCAGCCAATGAACACACATTTATTTAAGAAAATCTGCAATAATTTGGTAAGAAGAACAAGGGTCTGAGGTACTTGAACAGAGACCTGCTTCCTCCTTCCCCCATAGCAAAAAGGAAATTACCCTCCAAACTGGAGCAAAGAAGAACACATGACTTGCTCTCCACCAATATCCCAGTCAGGGGTCTTTCCTCCCAGGAGGGGCAGGATGTAAACATTTCTCATCCTTCTCCCAGCTCCTGTTGTTGAGGTTAAGTTCCAGGCAAATGCAATTGAGATTCGGGGCTCCCTTCTTCTGTCCATCCCCCACTAATGGCATGGCACTACTGAGACTGCTGGGGTCCTGATTGTCCTTTCATCACTTCAAAAGGTTGTGGTTCCATACCAAGAAAGACTGACGTGTACCACTACCACTCCCTACCGAGCCATAAACCCATAAAGCAGGAATGGCACTGGGAGAGAAGCATGACATTGTCTCCACTCCCAGCTACATATCCATGGCTCAGAGATCAAGGAGAGAACCTAAGGAAGAGACAGCTGAGGGGACCCTGCCAGAGATCAGAACAAATCTCAAACATTAACCTCAATGGATTAGTCTGTTCAACAAATTAGGTTCCAGAGCATTAGTGAGAACAATACAGAATCTGCCATCAATTAGTAGAGTAGGGTGAGGTTGTGGAAAAGATAGTCAAAAGGAGCCCTGACAAAACTGCTGTTCTCCCAGAATGACTGTCAGCATACCCAAGGTTGGTCTCCCTGAGGGGCAATACCAAAGGCTTAACACAGGAGTGGGGAAACAGATATCACTAAAATTATTGAGGCAATCACAAAGAAAATAAACATGCAAAGAACAACAAGCTCTGTGCTGGGAGAAAAAATGGAAGAAATTACCTAAAGTTGCAACAGTATATTATCTAAAATGTCCAGTTTCTAACAAAGAAAAGGAAAGAAACAAGGGAGTATGTTCAATATATCACCAAATAAAGGAGGCAAAAGAAACTGCCTGTGCTAACGACCGGATGTCACACTTAACAGTCAAACACCTCAAAGTACCATTATAAGTATATTTAAAGAAATTAAGAAAGCATGTTCATTTATAATAGCAACAAAAAAATTACTTTGGAATAAATTTAACAAAAGTAGTATAAAACTTATACTCTGAAAATTAGAAAACATTATTGAAAGAATTAAGATCTAAATGAATGGGAAAAATCTCATGTTTATCTATCAGAAGACTTAATATTGTTAAGATGGCAATGTTCCTCAAATTTCAGATTAAATGCAATCTCAATCAGAATACCAGTTTACATCTCTGTAGGAATTGACAATGTGATTGTAAAATTCATATGAAACCATGAAAGACCTAGAGTAGCTAAAACAATCTTAAAAATGACAAAGTAAGAGAACTCATTCTATTAGACTACCAAAGGACTTCTAATGCAAAGTACCAAGAATCTGTTGACTTTATAAAAGGGAAATTTTTGGAGATAAAAACTTATAGTCCCAAAGCCATGGAAAGTCCAACACAAGGTACCATAAGAGGTAATTTCTCACTACAGTCAGCTGCCCCATGTTGAAGCAAGGTGTCTTCAAAAGATGGGTGATCTCAGAGCCTTCCCCTCTGTGGTTCATCTTTCAGGCTCAACTTCTTCCAGATTTCAACTCTTAGAGCTTCTATATCAGTCTCTGCTGTCCCACATTCTTCCCAAGGTTAGCTGTAAGCTAGCAGGCAAAATGGTTCATCTCTCCCCGGGACTTCAGTTGCTTGAGCCTTCTCCTTTTTCTCACATTGCAGGATCAAAAATAACAGAGGTAGGTCAACCAGCAAGATAGCAGCAGAGTAAGGAACTCCTAGAGTCAGCTCATGCTACAGGGCAGTTAGTAATCACCCAGAGCTATATAAAGCAGCTGTTTGGGTACTCAAGGAGACCAGAAGTGCATCCTACAACATTCTTGAAAGAATGGAAGGAGGAGACTGCCCATCTGCAGAGAAGATTCATGAGTACAGCACTCCGTGCCCCAGAGGCCAGTGCCCATCCTCCTCTGGAGGCACAAGCCAACTCAGGAGTTATTGCATGGCTGAAATTGGAAGCTCTACTTCCCAAAAAGGGGCAGGGGGGGAGGGACAAAGAGACAATTGGTCACTGACTTCAGCTACTGATTAGTAAATTTGGCAGGCTAAATTATAATCCTAAGAATAGCTAAAGTTTGAACCTGCCCAAGTCAGAAAGAAGCTTGTCGCCACCATTTTAACTCTGCCCCTAGAACCGGGTGAAGTGGGGCAGACTGAAAAATCACAGTGCTGGTAAAGACTGGCTTCTTTCCATCCCGATCAGATTGCAGTTCTAGCATAAGGCCCGACCCTACCTCCGGCAGGAAGGAAGCTGAGGGGAGCTGCACCAGCCTCTCCAGAAAAATACAGGCTATGCTGCAGAAACTGGTGATCATCCTACTCTGGCTGCACAAGCCACCTCGATAGTTATTCTGTGGCTGGAGTTGGAAACTCCATTTCCCAGAAACAGGGCAGGAAGAGATGGATGGCCACAGACTTCTGCTCCTGATTAATCAATTCAAGAGGCTAAAGTATAAGCATAAGAACAGCTGAAGTTTGAACTTGTCCAAGTAGGAAAGAGGGCTGGTAGTTGCCATTTTGACTCCACCCCTGGCATGAGGGAAGCCAGGCTGACTGAAAATCACAGTGAAGATAAGGGCTGTCTTCTTTCACCAAGATTAGACTGCAGCCCTAGCCTAGGCTTCAGCCCCACCTATAGCAGAGAGGAGGCTGGCGGGCCCTGCACCAGCATCTCCAGGTAAGTGCAGGTATATTTGGCTGGCATAGGCTGAATAGTCAGGAGTCTACTAGGGTATTGCCATCATTTTGGACCTGGGTGGTATAGATTGCTGCTCATACCCGTAGCTCCATCCCCACCCCAGGCAGGGGAGGAAGGGGTATAAAGCTTCATCAGTTGCTCTGGGCAACTACAGTCTAGGCCTGAAAAAATTGGATTACTACACTTGGCTGTGGCTCTGTCCCTACCCCTGGCAAAGGAGAAAGTTGGGAGAAGTTTCATTGGTCCCTGGGGCAATGAGGGTAGCTTGAGCTTCCACAGCCTTGCCTCCTGTGACACAACCAGCAAGTAAGAAAGGGCAACAAAGCTTTAAAATTAAAGAGAGAAACTGCACCCAGAATAAATATTCTAGTAAGCCAAATGCAAAGACACCAACAAAAAATGACAATCCACACCAAGATACAGGATGATATAACCCAGTTAAAGGAAGAAGATAAGCCTCCAGATGACAAAAAGGAAATAAGACAACTAATCATAGATGTTCAAAAAAAATTTCCTTAATAAAGTCAATGAGATGGCTAAGGAGATTAAGGATATTAAGAAGACATTAGATGAGCACAGAGAAGAATTTGAAAGCATGCATAGAAAAATAGCAGATCTTATGGGAATGAAAGGTGCAATAAATGAAATTAAAAATACACTAGAATTATCTAATAGCAGATTTGAGGAGGCAGAAGAAAGGATCAGTGAGTTTCAATAAATGGACTCTGAAAGTGAACATGCAAAAGAAGAGATAAAGAAAGAATGGAAAAAGTTTTGAACAAGGTCTCAGGGAAATAAATGACAGAAAGATACATGCAAACAGACATGCCATGGGTGTCCCAGAAAGAGAAGAGAAGGGAAAAGGGGAAGAAGGTATATTTGAAGAAATAATGGTAGAAAATTTCCCAACCCTATTGAAGAGCATAGATATCCATGTCCAAGAAGCACAACACACTTCCATCCAAATAAATCTGAATAGACCAACTCTGAGACACAAACTAATCAGAATGTCAAATGCCAAACACAAAGAGAGAATTCTGAGAGCAGCAAGAGAAAAGCAATGCATAACAAATAAAGGATACCCAATAAGATTAAGTGCTAATTTCTCATCAGAAACCATGGAGGCAAGATGACAGTGATATGACATATTTAAGATACTGCAAGAGAAAAACTTCCAGTCAAGAATCTTATATCTGGCAAGATTGTCTTTCAAAAATGAGGACGAGTTTAGAATATCCACAGATAAACAGAAACTGAGGCAGTTTGTAACTAAGAAACCAGCTTTAAAGGAAATACTAAAGGGAATGCTACAGTCTGAAAATGAAAAAACAGGAGAGATGCTTGGAAGAGAGTGTAGAAATGAAGATTATATCAGTAAAAGTAACTAAAAGTGTCAAAAGAATGGTGAAATAAAATATGACAGATAAAGCCCAAATATTTCAAAATAAATTTAACCAATGATATAAAGCACTTGTATTCAGAAAACTACAAATCATTGTTAAAAGAAATTTAAAAAGACTTAAATAATTGGAAGAACTATCCATGCTCATGGATTCAAAAACTAAATATCATTACAATGTCAATTCTACTCAAATTGATATACAGATTCAATGCAATCCTGAGAAAACTTCCACCAGCATTTTTTTAAATAAATGGAAAACATGGTTATCAAATATATTTGAAAGGGTAAGGGGTCCTGAATAGCCAGAAACATCTTAAAAAGGAAAGCAAATTTGGAGGAATCTTACTTCTTATTGCCTCGCTACAGTGGTAAAAATAGCATGGTACTGACATAAAGACAGATACATAGACCAACAGAACAGAACTGATGGTTCAGAAACAGACCCTCACATCTATGGTCAAGTGATTTTTGACAAGCCTGTCAAACCTGCCCAGCATAGGCAGAACAGTCCATTCAAAAAATGGTGCAGAAAGAACTGGATATCCATAGCCAAAAGAAGGAAAAAAGGACCCCTACCTCACACCTTATACAAAAATTCACTCCAAATGGATCAAAAACCTAAATATAAAAGTAAGAACCATAAAGCTTCTAGAAAAAAATGTAGGAAAATATCTTCAAGATCTGGTAATAGATTGTGGATTCATAAAGGAGATAAGAGGAAGACTGAGATGGACTACTGATGTTTAATGTATGTAGAAGTTTTAGTTAACTTTACTGTAAAAGTATGGAAATGTACAGAGTGAGTACCTTATAGTGAGTAACAGACGGTTTATAAATGGGAGTGTGGTTGAAAATGGTAGTCTTGGCATGTAAATGCCAATTGACAGAAAGCTAGAGAATAATCTAGAGACTGAATAGCACAGCAAACCCAGAGGCGGATGAGAATTGTGGTTGATGGTACAGATGCAAGAGTGTCCTTTGTGAGCTAGAGCAGATGTACATCACTATTGCAGGGTGGTGGGAATGTGGAGAAGCATGGGAAAAACACAACTGGAGTGACCTATGGACTGTTATTAACAGTAATAGTGTAATATTCATGCATCTATGCCAAAGATGTACTGTGTTGATAATAGGGGAGTATGGAAAATGTGTGCCAAATGTATGCTATGGACCTGGTAATAGTCTGATGATATCTCATAATCTGTAACAAATATTCTACCACAGTGTGATGTGTTGATAGAGGGGTGTTGTGTGGGAATTCTGCTCATGTGCATAATTGTTTTGTAAGTTTATAAAACATATTTTAAAAATAATAATAGTGTGGGTTGGGAGAAAAACACACCAAATATAAGATAAAGACTATATTTAGTAGTTAAGATTTTGATAATATTCTTTCATAATTTCTAATAAATATCTCACAACAATGCAAGGTGTTGGTGGTGGGTTGATGTATGAGACTCCTGTATGATGTTATGCACATTTATCTTGTAAGTTCACAACTTTTACTATAAACTTATTGTTTATGTATGTTCATGTATAAATGATATAGTAATAATAATTATAATAGGCTGGGTTTGGGGAAAAATAAACCAAATATAAGATACTTTGGTTAGTAGTAAGATTTTGAGGATGCTCTTTAATCGTTAGTTAAAAATGTTTCACAACAATGCAAGGTATTGGTGTTAGGGTGCGGTATGAGAGCCCTGTATGATGTTATGCATGTTTGTTTTGTAAGTTCACAATTATTACTTATTGTTTATGTATGTTTATGTATGAGTGATATACTTCAAAAATGAAATAAAAACAAAACAAACAAACAAAAAAAAACACAGAGCTCTCTCTTCCTGTGTTTCTGTATGTCTGTGTGAGTGTTCATTTATATTAGTCCCACCAAAGGGGCAGGGATTCAACCTGAAGAAAAAAGCCCTCAAAGCAGTCTTTATAGGTAATCAAATCAAAGGCCTTTTAACTGAATTTAATATAATCAAAAGGTATCATACCCACAGGAATAGATAACTTTACAAATATAATATTTCTTTTTTGAGGATTCATAAATAGTCTCAAACTGCCACATTCAAACATCCTGTTTTCAAAACATTATTCTGGAAAAGTAAACAAGAGAGTGGGGTATTGGCATAAGGGTAGACACGAGTTGAGAGTCCAGAAATAAACCCATGTGTCTATGGTCAACTACTTTTTGCCAAGAGACCAAAAATCATTCAATGGAAGAAGTTATAACAGTCTTCTCAAAAAAAGGTGCTGGGACAAGTGGATACCCACATGTATAAGAATAAAGTTTGCCCCTTACCTCACACCACATACAAAACTAACCTCAAAATTTATCAAAGACCTAAATGTTCGAGCTAAAACTATAAAACTCTTTAAATAAATATAGGAGTAAATCTTCATGACCTTGGATTTGATAATGGTTTCTTAGATATGACACCAAAATTGCACCCCACAAAAGAAAAATAATATATAAACTGTACTTCACCAAATTAAAAAATTTTGCATATAAAGGGCACTATCAAGAAAGTGAAAAGACAACTTGCAAAACGGAAGAGCATATTTGCAAACCATATATTTGATATGGGTCTAGTATCCAAAATATATATACAAATCTTATAACTCAACAACAACATCAACAACAAAAAGCAATAACTCAATTAATAAATGGGCAAATGATTGAGTAGATTTTTTTCCAGAGAAGATATACAAATGGACAACAAGCAAATGAAAAACTGATCAACATCTCTAGACTATAGGGAAATGCAAATCCAAACAATGAGATGCCACTTCACACGCACAAGGATGGCTAGTATTATTTAAAAAGGGAAATAACAAGTGTTGACAAGGATGTGGAGAAATTGGAACTCTAGTGCATTGTTGATGGGAGAATAAAATGGTGTAGCTCTTGTAGAAAATAATTTGTTTGTTCTTCAAAATGTTAAACATAGAATTATCATATGATCCCACAATTCCACTGATATATGTATATCCAAAATAACTGACAACTGATATTCAAACAAAAACTTGTATGTGAATTTTTTAGCACTATTGATAATATGAAAAAAGGTGGAACCAACCAAAATGTCCATTGATGGATTAATGGGTAAACAAAATGTGGTATATCTATACCATGGAAAGTTATTCAGTAAAAAAAAATGAAGCACTGATATATATATTACAACACAAATGAACCTAGAATACATTATAATAGGTGAAAGAATCCAGTAATGAAATGCCACAAATGTCCAAAGTAGATAAATATACAGAAATCAATGTTTCAGTGTTTGCTTAGGGATGGGGTTGATATAGAGATGGGGGAGTTGTTAGCTAAAGGATATGGGTTTTCTCTTCGTGGTGATGAAAATATTCTAAAATTGATCATAGTGATGATTGCAAATATCTGGGAATATACTAAAAACATTGAATTATGCATGTTATATGTGTGAATTGTGTGGCATGTGAATCATACTTCTGTAAGCTGCTTTTAAAAATATTATACTAGGAATTATCCACTTAAGATAAAAAGAGTTCATGAATGAGGATTGTAGGAACAAAAAAGACATGAGACATGTAAAAAACAGAGAGCAAAAATGGCAGCTGTAAACACAACTATATCAATAGTAACAATAAAATATATAACAATAAGATATATAACAATAACCATATCAATAATAATGATACCAGTAAATGTAAACGGATTAAACACTTCAACCAAAAGTCAAAGATTGTCAGAGCAGATTAAAAAGATAGATTCAGCTATATGCTATCTACAGAAGATACACTTTAGATATAAACAAACAAATAGGTTGAAAATAAAATGATGGAAAAAGGCATTCCATGCAAGCAGTAACCAAAGAAGAGCTGAGTTGCTATACTATTTTCACACAGAAGAGACTTTAGGAAAAAAAAATGTTATAAAAGACAAAGAGGGACATTATAAAATGACAAAGGTGTCAATCCTTTAAGAAGGTATAAAAATTAAAAACATATTTGTGTCTAACAACAGAGTCACAAAGCACATGAAGCAAAAACTGACAGAATTGAATGAAAAATTAGTAAATTAAGCAATAATATTTGGAGACCTCAATACACCATTTTAAATCTTTGGTACAATAAGGAGGAAGAACATCATCAAGGAAATAGAAGATGGGAACAATACTATACCCAACTAGACCTCTACATCTATAGATCTATAGGCCACTACAGAGAACACTGTTTAGAACAGTAGCAGAATACAAATTCTTTTCAGGTTTACATCAAAATCTCCATGATAGACCATAAAACAAGTTTCAATAAATTTAAAAGAATTGCAGTAATATTAAACATGCTTTTGACCTCAATGGACTTAAATTAGAGAACAATAACTAGAAGTAGTTTGGAAAATTTACAAATATGTGAAAATTAAACAAAACACTCCTGCTAATCAATGGGTCAAAGAACAAATCTGAAAGAAAATTATAAAGTAGTCTGAATTGAATGAAAATGTAGACAAAATGTACTAAAGTTTATGAGATGCAGTTAAATCAGTGCTGAGAGGGAAATCTTGAGCTGTAAATAAGAATATTTTAAAATTTAAGATTTCAAATTAGTTACTAAACTGTCCACCTTAAGAAAATAGAAGAGCAAGCTAAATCCAAATAAGCAGAAATAAGAAAATAAAGTGAGGAAATCACTCTAGAGGGGATATAATTGAAATAGAGAATTTAAAAGTTGGTTCTTTGAAAAGATAAAAAAATGAACATGCCTTGAGCTACACTGACCAAGAATAAAATGGGAGAAGATTCAAATTACTATACCACAAATGAAATTAAGGAAATCAGAAACAAAAAAGATTGGATGGGAATACTCTAAACAACTCTATTACAAATTTGAGGATTGACTCATATCCCCCATAAAGGCATTGTCAAGTCTTAACCCACATTCTTGTGAATGTGAACCAATTTGCAAATAGGATCTTTGAAGATATTATTAGTAAAAAATGTGTCATATTTGTCATAGCAGCTCTGGCAACCTAAGACAGTCAACATTTATTTAACTTTATTGGAATGGAAAAATTCCTGAAAAGACACAAATTACTGAAGCTAACTCAAGGAGAAATACAAACTCTGAATAGACATATAACCAAATGGGGAATCAAATTAAACATTTAATTTTTTAATACATAAAATATTTGATGGCTTCACTGGCTAATTTTACCTAACATTCAAAAAATTAATGCCATTAATTCACAATCTCTTCCAAAAAATGGAAGTCAGACACTTTCCAGATCATTCTAAAAGGCCAGTATTAACCTGACAACAAAATAAATATATCATAAGTAAACTACAGACCAATATCTCTTATGAATATAGATGCAAAAATCTTTACAAAATTGTAATCCAAGTACAGGAATATGTAAAAAGAATAATATTATCACAACCAAGTGGGATTTAACCCAAGAATGAAATGTTGCTCTTATATCTGAAAATAAAATTTTGTAGTACATCATATCAAGAGAATAAAGATCCAGAAAAAGCATTTGACAAAAATCCAACACCTTTTCATAATAAAACTGTCCAGCAAATTAAAAATAGAGAGCACACAATTAACAAACACAGAGAGCAAACAACGAAAGGAGTTGAGAAATAAATAAATGAAATGAATCTTGAAAAAAATAAAAGGTAACTTCATCAATCCATAAAGCCTCCTATGAAAAACCCACAACTAACATCATATTTAATGGTATAAGTCTCAATGCTCTCCTCCAAAGATCAGGAACAAGACAATGTTTTTCACTCTTTGTCACTTCTATTTAATATTATACAACAGATTCTAGCCAGAGCAATTGTCAAGAAAAGGAAATAAAAGCCATTTAGATGTGAAAGAAAGAAGCAAAACTGTCTCTGTTTGCAGATGACATGATCCAACATATTGGAAACTGTAAGGAATCACTAAAGAAACTATTAGAATTAATAAGTGAGTTTAGCAAGTTTTCAGGACACAAGATCAATATACAAAAATCAGTTATATCTCTGTATACTGTCAATGAACAATCTGAAAATTAAATAAGAAAATTATCCAT
The DNA here is from genome assembly GCA_026826555.1 of Tolypeutes matacus. NCBI lineage: Eukaryota > Metazoa > Chordata > Mammalia > Cingulata > Chlamyphoridae > Tolypeutes > Tolypeutes matacus. The sequence continues at coordinate 2,605,014 of JAKSZT010053846.1, forward strand.
CTTTACAAAAGCACTATAAAGAACAAAGTATTTTGGCATAAATTTTTTTTAAAAGAACAAGACTTGTACACTGAAAACTAAAAATCATTGCTCAAAGGAATAAGATAAAATATAAATAAATGGAAAAATATTTCATGTTCATCATTCAGATACTTTAATATTGTTAGAATAGCAATAGTTCCCAAACGGATCTAAAAATTTAATAAATCACTTTCAAAATCTTAGCTGTATTTTTTAGAAATTGACAGGCTGATTCTAAAATTTATATTTAAATAGAAGGGGGACAGAATAATAGTCTTGAATAAGATTAACAAATTTGAAGGACTCACAGTTTCTGATTTTAAAATTGATGGCAAAGATACAGTGATCAAAGCAGTGCAGTTAGAATCCAAATAGAGATCTAGAAAAGTGGAATAGAATGGAGCATCCAGAAAACACAAGTTATACACATATACATACATACACATTTATTGTTGTGGTCAATTGATTTATGTATTCCCAGAAAACAACATGTTCTTAACCTTATTTCATTACTGTGAGTGTGAAACCATTTATAAATAGGACCATCCGAAGATGTTATTTTTCACATATATTTTTATTACAGAAGTTGTGAACTTACAAAACAATCATGCACATGTGTGGAATTCTCTTACAACTCCCTTTCACCAACATGCCACACTATTGTGGAATATTTGTTACAGATTATGAGATAACATCATCAGACTCTTACCACTAACTATTGTCCATAGCATTTGGCATATTTTTTCCATACACCCCTGTTATTAACACAGTACATCTTTGGCATTGATGCAAGAATATTACAGTATTGCTGTTAACTACCGTCCATAGGTTACATTAATTGTATATTTCCCATGCTTCTCTACATTCGCACCACCCTGCAATAGTGATGTATATACGTTCTAGTTCACAGAAGGACATACTTGCATTGTACTATTAAGCACAATTCTCATCCGCCTCTGGGGTTCACTGTGTTATTCAGTCCCTAGATTATTCTTTAGCTTTCTTTCAATTAACACTTATATCCCTAGCCTACCCTTTTCAGCCACAATCCCATTTTTAAACCAGCTGCTACTCACTATAATGTGTTGCCATCAACTCTATCCATTCCATACATTTACAGTCAAGTTAATTAAAACTTCTGCATACATTAAGCATCAGTACTTTTTCACAGTACTCCTCTTATTTCCTAATAACCTATACTATAGGTTTTAAGTCCATGTATTTATTCTTCATATTTAGTTCTTATTAGTGAGCCCATGCAGTATTTATTCTTTTGTTTCTGGCTTATTTCACTTAACTTAATGTCTTCAAGATTCATCCATGTTATCATATGTGTCCCAATTTCATTTCTTCTTACTGCAGCACAGTATTCCATCATATGTTTATATCACATTTTGCTTATCCATTTATTGGTTGATGGACACTTGAGTTGTTTCTATTTTTTGGCAATTGTGAATAATGCTGCTATGAACATCAGTGTGCAGATGTCTGTTCATGTCACAGTTTTCAGATCTTCTGGATACATTCCTAGTAGAGGAATTGATGGATCATATGGCATTTCTATATTTAGCTTCCTGAGGAACCACCAAACTGTTTTCCACAGAGGCTGTACCATTTTACAATCCCACTAACAGTGAAGTAGTGTTCCTATTTCTCCACATCCTTTCCAGCACTTACTGTTTTCTGTTTTTTTAATAATGGCCATTTTATGCGGTGTGAGATGATAATCTCATTGTCGTTTTGATTTGTATTTCCCTAATAGCTAGTTATATTGAATATTTTTTCATATGCTTTTGGCCCTTTGTATTTCCTCTTTGGAGAAATGTCTATTTTAGTCTTTTGCCCATTTTTTAACTGGATTGCTTGCTCTTTTACTGTTGAGTTTTATGATCTCTTTATATAAAATAGAAATAAAACCCTTATCAGATATGTGGTTTCCAAATATTTTCTCCTATTGAATGGACTGCATTTTCACCTTCTTGTCAAATTCCTTTGAATCACAAAAGTGTTTAAGCTTGAGGAAGTCCCATTTATCCATGTTTTCTTTCATTGCTCCTGATTTCAGTGTAAGGTTTAAGAATGCACCACCAACAACGAGGTCTTGAAAATGTTTCCCTACATTTTCTTCTAGGAGCTGGTTCTAGCTTTTATATTTGGTCTTTGATCGATTTTGAGTTAATTTTTGTATAAGTTATGAGATAGGTGTCCTCTTTTTTTTTGTTTTTGGCTATGACTATTCTGTTCTCTTAGCACCATTTGTTGAATAGACTGTTCTTACCCAGCTGGGAGGGTATGACAGGTTTGTCAAAAATCACTTGACCATAGATGTGAGGGTCTGTTTCTGAACCATCAATTCAGTTACATTGGTCTATGTGTCTATCTTTATGCCAGTACCATAATGTTTTGACCACTGTAGGTAGGTAATATCATTTAAAGTCCAGAAGTGAGAGTCCTCCAACTTTGTTTTCACTTTTTAAGATGTTTCTGGCTATTTGGGGCTCCTTACCCTTCCAAATAAATTTGATAATTGTGTTTTCTATTTGTTTAAAAAATGCTAGTGGAATTTTTATTGGGATTGCATTGAACCTGTATATCATTTTGAGTAGAAATGACATCTTAGTGAGATTTAGTCTTCCAATCCATGAGCATAGAATGTTCTTCCAGTTATTCAAGTCTTTTTTTATTTCTTTTAGCAATGCATTGTAGTTTTCTGAATACAAGTACTTTACATCTTTGGCTAAGTTTATTCCTAAATAACTGATTCTTTCAGTTGTTATTGTAAATGGAATTGTTTACCTGACTTCCTCTTGAGATTGTGCATTACTAGTGTATAGAATCACCGGTGATTTTTGTGTATTCATCTTGATCCTGACACTACTGAAATCATTTATTAGCTCTAGCAGCTTTACTATAGATTTTTCAGGACTTTCTACATATAGGATCATGTCATCAGTGAATAGTGAAAGTATTACTTCTTCCATTAAAATTTGGATGACTTTTATTACTTTTTCTTGCCTGATTGCTCTAGGAGAACCACTAGCATTATATTGAACAACAGTGGTGACAGTGGGCATCCTTGTCTTGTCCCTGATCTCAATGGGAAAGCTTTCAGATTTTCACCTTTGAGTACAATGTTAGCTGTGGGTATTTCATGTATGGCCTTTATCATGAGGAGAAAGTTTCCTTCTTAGTAGTATTTTTTATCAAGAAAGGACGCTGTATTGTGTCAGATGCCTTTTCTGCATCAATCAAAAGGGTCATGTGATTTTTTTCTTTGATTTATTAATGTGCTGTAGCATGCTGATTGATTTTGTTGTGTTGAACCACCCTTGCATGCCTGGTATAAAACCCACTTGAGAGAAGGAGGGGCCAAGATGGCGTTAATGTAGGAGGGCACACACTGCAAGCTCCCAGAGCAAGGCGGATTGTGGACGGGGTCCTGCCTGGGGGTCTGTGTTGTGCACGCGTGGCGTGAGAAGCTTGGGACATCTATCTGCGCGGATCAACAGCATGGATGGAACGGTAGAGATTCGTGAGTTTTAAGGCTGCTAGTGGTGGTTGTCACAGACGGCTGAGCCCTGCGGTTAGGGAGAAAATAAATAAATAAATAAAACGGCCACTTGGAGCCACAAGCAGGGTGAGAAAGTTTTATTTTCTGGGGATCTGGCTGCCTGGCGCCCCTTGGACATTATGTGAACAGAACAGCCGAGCTAATCGGCACCTGGTGAACTGGAGGGGGGATTCTGGTCAGGGGAAGGAGCTGATTTCCCTAGCGGCCTGGGGATAAGACCCGGGCTGCTGCAGAGCCAGGAAGAAGGGACACTCCCCAAAAGAGGGAGGGTTATGTTGGAGGACAGGGAAGGGTATTTTTTATTTTTATTTTTCGACATTAATCTGCCTGCCTGCACCGCCCCATAGCTTTGGGGAGCAGATAAGCCGACCTGAAGCAGCATCAGGCTGAGAGCAGGCGCAAATCTGAACTCAAACTGATTTACTTAGCAACCCGGTGACCCTGGTGCTTGGCTCCAGAAGGGGCAGAATCAGCCGTCTTTAGCACTCCGCACTGACTAACATCAGAGTTACAGCTACCCTGGGGAGTCCAGGAAGGGGGCATGCTTGATTAATTTCTGCGGGCCCAGCTAGAGTCCCTTCTGTATGGGGGTTGGTCTAGAGGAGAAATTATTTTGGGTCCTGTATTTCGCTAAAAAAATAAAAATTAAAAAAAAAAGTGAGAAGGTCAATTTAATAAATGAAAAATAAATTCTTTTTAATTTAGTTTAATAGCTAAAAGCTGCTTCAGGACCTGCATATAGAACCCTGTGGGGAAATTGATTGATAAACACAAGTAGGCAGAGAGGATCCATGTGGACCCTAGGGGAATCATTGACCCCCCTTAGCTCTGTTTGATTGCTTACCTGTGTGGATCTTTGGTTTCTCTCAGTTTCTTTCTGGTCCCTTGCTTTTCTTTCCTCTTTACTCGCCCCTACCTTTTTTCTTCCATTTTTTTTTAATTAGGTGCTGCTAGCTTGTCGCTTCTTTGCTGTGCTTCTTTTCCGGTAATTTCCCACTAGCTGTCTATATTGATTCTGTATTACAAACTATCGCTTATACTTCCTGCATCTTTCTGCCTTCTGATTTCTGTTGTGGCACTTAGATACAACATTTTTTCATAGGCCCACAACTTAAGGGTGTCAATTCCTATTCCATCTATTTTGTTTTCTTCTTTTTTTTATTAGTATTAACTTTTTCCTTTTAGTCCTTTCTTTACTATTTCTCTCCTTCCTCATAATTCTAGCCTTCTAAATCACTATATATATATTCCTCCATTTGTTTTCCCAGTCCATTGTAGGAACTCCATTTTTTTCCCTAGTACTCTACACTGCCTACACAAGTTAAATATTCATCTCATTAAGTCTCATTTTGACCCTCCTCTAACTTTTATCAGTATTATTTTATCCTGCTGCCTTCCTTACATCTTTTGATTCCTATGGCCCTAACCTTTTGCCTTCAAGGGAACACAGAAAGAAGTAAGGAAATAAAATAAGAAGAAAAATTGCCAAAGAGAAAACGTAACTCACACGTTATTTAACCAACAGCTAAATAAAACTCTAGAGCATAGAGAAAAGCAAATCAACTGAACAAACCCATCAAGATAATATGATGACCAGAGGGCAACAAAAAAATACAAATGACTCTGAGAAACAGGAAAACATGGACCGGTCCAATGAACAAAATAAAAACCAGGAAGCGATGCAGAACATCGAACAACTAATCAAAGCTATCCAAACAAATATCATGGACCAACTTAAAGAACTGAAGGAAGAGATTAAGGATATAAAGAAGACACTGGGAGAACATACTGAAGAAATAGCAAACATGCCTAAAAAGGTAATGGATATGATGGTGAACAATTGCACAAGCCAAGGAATGAAAAAGATGCTGGACTCACATAACAGCAGAATTGAACAGGCAGAGGAAAGAATTAGTGATATGGAAGACAATACAGCTGAAATCAAAGAGATAGTAGAACAGATAGACAAAAAGATAGAAAAAATCCAGCATGGACTCAGGGAATTAACTGATGATACAAAATGTACAAACATACAAATTATGGGCATCCCAGGAGGAGAAGAGAAGGGAAAGGGAACAGAAGGAGTGTTAAAGGAAATAATGGCTGAAAACTTCCCAACTCTATTGAGAGAGATGGATGTGCAGATCCAGGAAGCACAGAGCACCTCAAATAGTATAAATCCCAACAGTCCAACTCCAAGTCATATACTTCTCAAAATGTCCAATGCTCAAGACAAAGAGAAAATACACAAGGCAGAAAGAGAAAAGAGAAGCATCACATACAAGGGAAGCACGATAAGATTAAGTGCTGATCTCAGTTAAAACCATGGAGGCAAGAAGACAGTGGTATGACATAGTCAAAATACTAAAAGAAAAAAAACTTCCAGGCGCAAATTCTCTATCCAGCAAAATTGGCTTTCAAAAATGATGGAGAGTTCAAAATATTCACAGATAAACAGAACTTAAGAGAGTATGTAAATAAGAAACCAACACTTCAAGTAATACTAAAGGAATCTCTACAAGTTGAAAGGAAAAAACAAGGGAGAGAGAGTTGGAGGAGAGTTTAAAAACAACTGAAAAGACAAAAAGAGAAACAAAAGAACATATGACATACATTAACCCAAAGAAAAAACGGCTGAAGTAAGAAATTCATATCGAGTAATAACACTGAATGTTAATGGATTAAATTCAAAAATCAAAAGACACAGATTGGCAGAATGGGTAAGAAAATATGATCCATCTCTATGCTGTCTACAAGAAACCCACCTTCGACCCAGGGATTCAAGGAAGCTGAAAGTGAATGGCTGGAAAACCATTTTACAAGCTAACAATAGCCAAAATAGGTTAGGGGTAGCTATTCTAATATCAGACAAAGTAGACTTTAAATGCAAAATTATTTAAGAGACAAAGATGGACACTATATACTAGTAAAAGTAGTAATCACTCAAGAAGAGAGAACAATCATCAACATTTACGCACCTAATCGGGGTGCCTCAAAACGACGTGCAGCAAACTCCGGAAAAACTAAGAGGAGAAATAAATGCCTCTACAATTATAGCAGGGGACTTCAACACACCACTATCATCATTAGACAGAACATCTAGACAGAGAATCAATAAAGAAACTAAGGCACTCAACAATACATTGGAAGACCTGGACTTAATATACATATACAGAACACTACACACAAATACAGCGGGATTTACATTCTTCTCGAGTGCACATGGAACATACTCCAAAATAGACCACATGCTAGGCCACAGAACAACTCTCAATGAATTCAGAAAGATTGAGATTATACAAAGTAATTTCTCTGACCACAAGGGAATGAAATTGGAAGTCACTAAGGGCCAGAGAAACAGGTTAGGCACAAGGATATGGAAGTTAACAATACACTCTTAGACAAACAGTGGGTCAAAGAGGAAATCTCAAAAGAAATCAGTAACTACCTTGAAACTAATGAAAACAACAACATAACATATCAAAACCTATGGGATGCAGCAAAAGCAGTCCTGAAAGGGAAGTTCATAGCCATAAATTCATATATTGAAAAAGAAGAAAGAGCTAAAATTGAAGACCTAGCTGTACACTTGGAGGAATTGGAAAAACAACAACAAACTAAACCTAAAGGAAGTAGAAAGAAGGAAATAACCAAGATTAGAGCAGAACAAAATGAAATAGAGAATAATAAAGCCCTGGAAACAATAAACAAAACAAAAAGCTGGTTCTTTGAGAATATCAATAAACTCACAAAAAGCCTACATTGATGAAAGAAGAAATAGATGAACCCAACAGTCCAATTACAAGAAAAGGGATAGACTCAGTCATCAAAAACCTCCCAAATAAGAAGAGCCAGGACCAGATGGCTTCACAGCTGAATTCTACCAAACTTTCTGGAGGGAGCTAACACCAATTCTACTTAAGCTCTTCCAAAAAACAGAAGTAGAAGGAATATTGCCTAACTTATTCTATGATGCCAACATTACCCTAATACCAAAACCAAATAAAGATACCACAAGAAAGGAAAATTACAGACCAATTTCTCTAATGAACCTAGATGCTAAAATCCTCAACAAAATAATTGCTAATTACATTCAACAACATATCAAAAGGATTATACACCATGACCAAGTGGGTTTCAACCCAGGTATGCAAGGATTGTTCAATATAAGAAAATCAATCAATGTAATACACCACATAAAGAGATTGAAAGAAAAAAGTCACATAACATCTCTATAGATGCAGAAAATGCATTCGACAAAATACAGCACTCTTTCCTCATAAAAACACTACAAAAGATAGGAATAGACGGAAACTTTCTGAATATGATAAAGGGTATATATGAAAAACCCAAAGCTACCATCATTTTCAATGGTGAAATCCTCTGAGATCAGGAACTAGACAAGGATGCTCACTATCACCACTCCTATTTAACATTGTCTTAGAAATACTTGCACAAGAACTGAGACTAGAAAAGGACATAAAAGGCATCCAGATTGGAAAAGAAGAAGTAAACATTTCATTATTTGCAGATGACATGATCCTATACATAGAAAGCCCTGAGAAATCGACAACAAGGCTTCTAGAACTTATAAAGGAGTTCAGTAATGTTGCAGGCTATAAGATCAATGCTCAAAAATCAGTAGCATTTCTATACACCAATAACAAGCAAACTGAGGAGGAAATCAGGGACAAAATACCATTTACAGTAGTAACTAAAAGAATCAAATACCTAGGAATAAATTTAACTAAAGATGTAAAGGACTTATATACAGAAAACTACACAACACTGTTAAAGGAAATCAAAGAAGAATTAAAAAATATCCCCTGTTCATGGATAGGAAGACTAAACATCATCAAGATATCTATCCTGCCCAAACTAATCTACAGATTTAATGCAATCCCAATAAAAGTCAACACTGTATTTTTTAAGGAACTGGAAAAACTAACCACAAAATATATTTGGAGAGGCAAGAGGCCCCGAATTGCCAAAGACATACTGAAAAAGAAAAATGAAGTTGGAAGTATCACACTACCTGGCTTTAAAACACACTACAATGCTACAGTGATCAACACAGTATTTTTTAAGGAACTGGAAAACCTTACCACAAAATATATTTGGAGAGGCAAGAGGCCCCGAATTGCCAAAGACATATTGAAAAAGAAAAATGAAGTTGAAGGTATCACACTACCTGGCTTTAAAACATACTACAATGCTACAGTGATCAAAACTGCATGGCATCGGCACAAGGATAGACCTACTCACCAATGGAACCGAATTGAGAGTTCTGATACAGATCCTCGCATATACAGTCATCTGATACTTGACAAGGCCACGAAGCCCACTCAGTTGGGAGAGAATGGCCTCTTTAAGAAGTGGTGCTGGGAAAACTGGATATCCATATCCAAAAGAATGAGAGAAGAATACCATCTCACACCTTATACAAAAATCAACTCAAGATGGATCAAAGATC